>LN483642.1:163006-205931 GCA_900002565.1 Culicoides sonorensis | reverse complement strand
GGGCCTACGAAGCCCCAAAAAGGCTGTAGCGGCGTTTTCGTAGGTTAGCCGTCGATCTGACTATATATAAAAGTATTATAAAAATAAGACTGAGTAGGAAAAATTTATGGCATATTATATAAAATGAAAAAAATACTTCATTTTAATTGGAATTAAAAAACTTCTCTTTTCCAGTAAAGTTTTTAAACAACGTTTTTTTGTTTCAATTCAATTTTTCGCATTTTATAAAAAAATATTATATGAATTGAATTCAATTGAATTGTAAGCACTTTTAATGTCATAATATTTGATTTGATTATCATCATCACATTTAACGTACTCAATTCAATTCATTTCAATTAAAATTGATTGTAAAACAAAAGAGAGACCAGTAAAAGGAACTAATTGAAACAATCATTAAGGTAGACATTTATTTCACATTTCTATCATTTTTCGCCTAGATGTAGGCAAAAAATCGTTTTGCTAGCAAACTGTGTCAATTAGTGCTAAACAAAAGAGAGAATGACAAAAGCAAAATTCATACATATACATACACACACACACACGTACAGAAAATGCTTAGCCATTTAAATGTGATCACATTTCAAAAATTTTCTATGCAACACATAAAACGATTCTAGGTTAAATTTCAGGTCATTAAGGTCGAATATTTTGTCATTTAAATTTCTGTACATAATATTTTCATTTTTTGTTTTAAATGTTCTTTATTTATGTTATTTTACATTACAATATTTTGTCATATTTATCATTCATTTGATGAGAACACATTTAAAAATTTTTTTTATGATTATTCTGTAACGTGTCCTACATGCGAAAGTTTCTCAATGAGTGTATGTAAAATTCTTTTGTAATAAAATAACAATTACGATGATAATAAAAACGAAGAAAAAACTATTCCAAAAACTTGGTCTTTTCATGACTTCACATTCGTATTTCAATATATACAAAATAAAAAAAAAAACATTTTTATTGAGAGATGCCTTAAAATGCACAGTTTCATCACCATTTTCATTCATATGTAATGTTTTTTATGTACTCATGTTATCTTACATGAAATATGTTATTAATTTATTGTATTTTCTCATATGAAATTTTAATATGAAGAGAAATGTGAAGAAAATTCAAATCAGCAAAGTTCTCCTTTTTTTCTGTTGTTGTTAATTTGTTTTTATTTTTAATGAGAATTCACAAGCAAAACTTTTCAATTCATGAATAAAATGAGAATAATAAGAATAATTGTAAAGTTCACTTTTGAATGTGAAAATAATTGGTTTGAAAATGTGTGTGTGTGTGTGTGAGTGAAATCCTTGAGTAACGGGTTTCTTTTGAACTGTGATTTATGAAAAAAATGGCTTCAAATGATGAAAATCTGAATTTTTTGTATTGAAATTTTAATTTAATAGGAAAAAATGAGAAATTTTTCCCACTGGGCGATAAATTGCTTGATGTTTTGTTGGATATAGAGGCTACTAATATGGATTTTAATTCAATACCTTCAAGATTGAGCTCAGAAAATGGGCTCCAGAGCCTCCTGAGTCTGAAAACGCTTAAAAATCCAAAATCCTAAATTTTCCAAATATGTCCGATTTTTCAAAAAATTTTTGATTTATTTTTTTTTTAAATTTTAAAAAAAATTCAAAATGGCGGAACTTTTTCCAAAATTTTTAATATTTAAAAACATTCTGACATTTTGAAAAATTGCCTTATATTGAAAAACTTCGCCATTTGGAAATTTTTTGAAAAATTTCGTTATTTTAAAAAATTTCGTTATTTTGAAAAATTTATATAAAAATTAAATCAAAAAATTCCTGAAAATCGGACATTTTGGGAAAATTTGGGATTTTGGACATTTAAACGTTTTAAGACTCTGGAGGCTCTGGAGCCCAATCTTGAAGCTATTGAACTATAGTTCAGATGAAAAAGTCTCTCTATCCAGCAAAAAATTAATAAAATTTTAACATTTAACCCGTTTTTTAACGGGTTTTCAACTAATTCTGCAAAAAAAAAAATGATTTTCTGACAGCTTTTGATCTTTAGGTTTATAATTTTACTAAAATTTTCAATAATTGACCATATTACATTTTTTTCAATTTTAGATTCACTCAGAAAATAAAGAAAATCGAATGAAAGTACTTCCCATGTTTTTAAAAACTTCTAATTTTTGAAAAAACATTAAATTTTCTAAAAACGATCAACTTTAAAAAAAATTTTGAATTTTCCAAAAACGATAAATTTTTCATATTATTATTATCCGATATTTCAAAATTTAAAAAATTCTTCCTGTCTTTTTCGGGTTTTTTAATATTTTTGAAATTTGTGCTTTTCCGATTTTCGAAAATTCCTTGATTTTGAAATTTTTCAAGGTTTTTGAAAAGTCGAAAAGTTCGTAAAATTTTACTCTTTTGGAAAAGTCGACCTTTTTATATGACACCCTTTGACAGTTAACCACCCATAAAACTCAAATTTAAAAAAAAAAAATATACTAGAAAAGCGCGCTCTAAATTTTCTTTTTTATCAATTTCAATTTATCATAAAACATGTAAAATGACAACACAAGACAAGTTGTCTTAGGCTCATTACAAATAAAAGGGGGATGTCAATCTCCTTTTTTAATATTTATTTTAATTTATTTTTTTAAATTAAAATCAAAAAATTCAAAAACAAACAATTTTAATCAAAAACCCCCATCATTTTAATTAGTAGAAAAAAAAAATAAATTGAAAAGAACGAATTTGAATGGAAACTTAATTAACTTCTAAACAAGTAAATTTAATAAATTCGTTTTTTTTAATTTTAATGTTAATTTATGAAATGAAAAATATTCACTTGAAAAAACATCAAAAAACAACAAAATATGTTATGATACAAAGGTACTGAAAATTACCTGAATTACTAATTATCTTTGCACCCTTTTCAATTTTTTTTCACATTTTTTTTTAATATCATAATAAAATACACAATTCATCACTTGATATAAAATTTTCTATTTATTTTCGCGATTTGTACATGGCACACTCATACACACAAGTACACACACACACACATACAAAAACGAGAAATTTTCCATTAAAAGCACTTTTATTTTAATGGAAAATGAGTATTAAGGTGAAATTTTACTTTCAATGTAAAAAAAAATATGTAATTTAACCCAAAAAGGACAAGTGACATGTCACACATAGGTTAGGTTCAAAAAGGGCACCACCACGGTCTCAAAGCATTTTATTGTAGTCCATGTGATAAAATGTATAAATGAAAGTTAAAAAATCGTTGACTCTTCATGATTTGATTATTTGAAATATATTAAGTGCATTGTGGGTTAAAATTAAAATAACCTGAAAAATATTCTCTGTGAAAGACAGGTGTTAGAATTTTAGAGATGTTGCTGTGTGTTATTTTTTGTTTTTCTCATTATTATGTATATATGTTAAAATTAAAATGAATAGAAGAAAATGAAATATGATATATTTACTCCGATTACAAACAGCAACACAGGAAAAAAAACAACAGAATATAATGAAAGTGATTTTAAAATGAAGAGAGTTTCTTTTCACATTGAAAGAACAAACAAATTACACCTTTTTATACAAAATTTACGGTATTTTCTTTTTGAATAGGAAAACGATGGGAAAAGTGCTGTTTTTTATTCAAATTTCAATCAAATCTTGGAACAAAAGAAGGGAAATTTTATGTTTTGCATTGTTGTTGAAATTATTATAATCACTTAATAATGGGTATTTGAGTTCAGGAATACTCGTGTAATGGATTTAAAAATTTAATGAACTTGCTATTAAATAAAATACAACAAAAAAAGTATTTTAATTGATTTTATTTTCATTTTAAATGGATTTCCTGGAATTTAATCCCATTTTTGTTGATAAATTAATATGAAATTGAAGTATTGTCCGTAAAAAATGAATGTGTTTTTAATGAGCCGCCCCTTAACGCCCCTTAGGGGATCCAAGGGTTCCACATTCAACTTCAAAGGTTTGGATTGGAAATTTGCGAAAAATTTCCATGAAAATCATAATTTATGAACCATGTTGAAATTTAATTTAAGGACATTCTAGGCGACGTTTTAAATAAAATTTCCCTTAAAATTTCCCCTCTTCATTTAAATGCTTTTAGTCTGCATTTTCCACTGGTTTTACGTAAAACTCATTGCAATTGCTTGAAAATGAAAATATCTCGAGAGCTTTTAAGATTTATATTGATAAGATTAATTTTCATCAATCATCGATATCAAAAAAGAATTTCCCTCATTTGTTTCATACTCTGAATTTAATGATTTTGCATAAAGGCTCATTTCCATACAAAAAATTCATCGTATCAATGCAAATTGAAAAAGCTCTCGAGCTATAACGATTTTAAAGCAAATGCAATGATTTCCATGAAAAATTAGTGTAAAATGAAGGACTAGAAGCATTCAAATGAAGAGGGGAAATTTTTTTAATACATAAGAAATTTCATTTAAGGCAATTTTCCTCTCAACTTTCCTCAAAATAATTTTCAATGAAGCCCATGTAAAAAAATGGAAAGTAATTATGATGAATTTATATGATGAAAAATTTTGAAGCAACAAAAATGATAATCCTGATTACTTTTTTCTTTGTTAGCATAATAAACACAAAATATCTAGGTCTCTCATAGTCAAAAATAAGTTGATTGCCTTTCATAAAAATAAAAAAAAAGGTTGGTGCCATCATAAAAGGACATAATAAAGTCATTTTTCACCGATTATAATGAGACTGTGTGTGTGTGTGTGTGTTTGCTCATGTCATCTATGTGTCACTTCTGTTAGAAGCTTAAAAAAATGTAAAAGTAATTCAGGTAAGGTACCAATGACATAAAAACAGGAAATTAGGCTACTGGGACATTTTTCCTCCATTTTTTGTTAGAGTGTCATGTTTTTGCATCCATTGTAAGCATAATCACTTATTTTTGGTGTACAAAAGTCGATTAAATTTTGTCCTACTCTCAAAAATGACATGAATTTCCATTAAACGAAACAAAATGAATCTAATTACAGATGAAAAGTGACCTTGAAATGGATTTTTATACAAATGAAATGAAATTGACCTAATTCCATGGCACTACAAAATTCAAATGAAAAAAAAATGAAATGTTTGCCAAAAATGTAGTATTAAAATCCATTTAAAGTTCAATTATGATGTAATTTGAATGAATTCGGGCCATGATGCAGATTTTACATCAATTTACATAAAATGTCACTAAAATACACTTAATATGACAATAAACTAATAAACTAATGTGTGTTAATGGGGGATGAAAATGAATTTACCAACTTTAATCGGATTACTTTAAAGTTTTGTTTCATTGCGTTTAAATTTTGATTAAATTTTAATTAATGAAGTACGAATTTAAACTTTTGTTATTCAAATCAAATCAAATTAAAATTAAATAAATAAATAAATAATTCGTTTCCCTCTTGTTTCCCTGAAATTTTACATTTCTGTTATGAAATTACCGGAAAAATGATTTCTTAAGTGGTTTATCATTGTTTTTTTCGCTTATTTATGTTTTTATTTATTTATTAACTGAGATTGAGTGAGTGAGTGGATGATTAAATTAAAAAAGAACAAGGAAATATGTTTTTTTTTTGAGTAATTTTCGTTTTGTGTGTGTGTGTGTGCGTGTGTGTGAATGTAAAACAAAATACTAATAATAGAAAATTCTTTTTGACAGTTTTCCTTGTCTTTTTTTTCATTTACCAAGAACACAACGCCCATTAAGCTGATAAATATAAACATTCATAAGCATAAGTCTGTCAATGGCACACTTTTGTACGTACGTATAGCTACACAGTCATACACACACACACACACACACACTCACAGATATCTCCCCATCAACATTAATAAATTGATAAATTGTACTTTTCCCTCTCTTTTGTTTTTACATCGTACATTTTATTAATGTTTTTCTTATAATATTTATTTATTATTTTTCACAATAATAACATTAAATTGTTTTGAGAGTTAAACACATACATCACCCATATTTAGATCACACTGTATACATGGAAAACTCTAAATAAAGACATCTTTCATTATTATTACTATAAATATAATAATATTGTAAAATGTGTCATGGAAAAAAAAGTTTGTCGTCTCCTTTGAGATATCACTTTTAAGAATAAATTCACAGAATACCAACACTGAAATGGATGAAAGACAATCTCTCAATAAAGTGGTGAAGATTCTCCGTATTTTACACAGACGACACTGTTTCCCTTATTTTTATTATTAATGCAAAACTTTTAACAGTAAAATTTTTGTTATTTATTTATTTTATTTTATTTCGTTTTACATGATACAATTTCTTGTGAGTCTCTCTCTCTCTGTGAACGAAATTTATGTAAGGCAAAGTTTTGCATTGCAAGGGACATGAAAAACCACAATAATGTAATCAATTATGAATAATTACAAGACAAGAAGGCAATCATTTCAGTTTAAATTTATGTTCAATTTCCATTCAAGTGAAACTTTGATCAAAAAAATTGAAGAAAATTAACGGATTATTAAATTTAAATTGATGAAAATACGATTTTGGTTGAAATTCAACTTTTTGATGTAAATTCAATGAAATTGATGTTTGTGAAAGTTGTTTGATTAGAAAATTAAGAGGAATATTATGACGATGAGAAATTTTAATCTCTTGATGATTGAGAAAAGTGGATTTCGATGAAATTTGTAGATAACGGTTTTCAATGTTTTGTAAAACGTTTTCTGACGTTTATGTGACGTTATTTTAAGGTTTTGACGTTTCTAAAACGTTTTTGATCGTAACTTTGTTTTATTTTCAAGCTTAAGAGCCTAGTTTCTAACTCTGATGAGCAAAAATAAAAATTTAATAAGATCTCAATTCATTTTTAACGGTTTTACATGTTTTTGACGTTTTCTGGCGATTTTTTTGACGTTTCTGAGGCGTTATTTTAAGTTTTTGACGTTTTCAAACGTTTTTGATCGAATTTTTTTCTGTTCTTTAATCCCTTGAAAGTTGAGAAAAGCGGATTTTGATGAAAATTGCAGTTAACGCTTCTTAATGTTTTATGAAACGTTTTCTGACGTTTCTGTGACGTTATTTTTAGTTTTTGACGTTTTTTAAACGTTTTTGATCGAAACTTTGTTTTGTTTTTAAGCTGAAGAATTCAATTTCTAACCCTGATAACCAAATTTGTTAGTGAAAGTCTCAGGTCATACTTAACGATTTTTTAGTTTTTATGACGTTTTTTAACAACTTTTGACGTTTCTGTGACGTTATCTTAAGTTTTTGACGTTTTTTTTTCTTTGACGTTATTTTACGTTTTGACGTTATAAAACGTATCTTTTTATTTAGGAGTTTTATAAGCCTTAGAATTAAATTTCAGACCCTGATCGTCAAATCTAATATTTCAAAAGAAAAAAAAATCAGAAAATCACGATTTAGTTTAAAATGTTAGAATTTCTTCTTCTTTTAATATCCAAATCACAATAATTAAATTAACTACAGCTTAAAATCCCACACCTGAAATACAAAAGGTAGAAAAAAAATAACAATATCATCAAATTTTATACACTTAATGCCAAGAATTTTGTGTACATAGCTGATTAGAAGAATCCTATTTATTTTTCAAAATCGGATGTATTAAAAATTTTTCACACACCATTTTATATTTATCATATTTTTTTTTGTGATGCTCCGATATTATGTCTTTAAAAGGAAAAATAAAAAGTGTAAAGAGCTGTTTATGTGAATTTATTCATATAAAAAGATTCGAGAGTGAGATGATAGGAAATCAATATCGATATCTCTCACTCGTTAGTATTTTGGTCTACACGGCAAATGCAAAAGTTGCCGTATTTGTTGCCGTAGACGGCAACTCTACGGCAATTGAACGGCAACAAATACGGCAACATTTTTAATTTTTTTTTTCATTTATACAATATAATTTTTTCAAAAAACTCAAATTTTCAAAAATACTCAAAAAACTCAAAAAAACTCAAAATTTTCAAAAAACTCAAAAATTTCAAAAAACTTAAAATTTTCAAAAAACTCAAAATTTTCAAAAATCTCAAAAATTTCAAAAAATTTTGAGTTTTTTGAAATTTTTGAGTTTTTTGAAATTTTTTTGACTTTTTTGAAATTTTTGAGTTTTTTTGAAAATTTTGAGTATTTTTGAAAATTTTAAGTTTTTTGAAATTTTGTGACTTTTTTGAAAATTTTAATTTTTTGAAAATTTTGAGTTTTTTGAAATTTTTAAAATTTTGAGTTTTTGAATTTTTTTTGATAAAATTATGTTTTTGTTACTAAATCAATGAAAAAAAAAATTTAAAAATGTTGCCGTATAATTGCCGTAGAGTTGCCGTGCTACGGCAATAAGTTGCCGTCTACGGCAACAAATACGGCAACAATACGGCAACTTTTGCATTTCCCGTGTATATTATTTTTGTATAAAATCTTTTTTTTTTTATTTTTATATTATATGATGATGATTATGATGAAAAAGGTATCCGGATCGTATATCGGATTTTTACTTATTGATCCGGAATATAACAAAATTTAACCCCTAGACAACAACGACCGACCTTATATCCAACATTGTATCCACACACACATGTGTGTGTGTGTGTGTGTGTGTATTTATGATATATTAATAATATGTAGAAAATGAAAGCATTGGCAACAAACCGGATTAAACCCCTTTTTGTGATCAATTTTGCCTGCATTTTCAATGTGTTTTTCAATCGATGAAAGTACAACGAATCCCCCTTTTTGTGCTGTGAAAATGTTAACACAATATTTAATGGTCGATATACATATGAAAATATATATGTATATAATTTTTTTTTGAAGTAAACAAGACAACAACAACAACAACTTTTTTTTGCATGTATAGAAATTTTTTAACCAAAACATCACACACAAACACAATGTTTGCCAACCCAAACACACAGCTAATGTATGTACGCTTTTTTTATTATATTCCTTCAAAATCCCACGCGTCCTCATTTTTTTTTTATTGTTGTCGAATAATAAATGGTATAAATTTGATTTAATGTTATGCAAATCTTTATCATGTGTGTGTGTGTGTGTGTGTATTTTTTGTATCAAACTAAAAAAATTGAAGATAAATTTATGCAAAAAAAAGAGGAAAATACAAATCTGAGCACATCTCTTGTGAGATGAAAAAATAAATAATAGAAATAGGCTCAAGTATTTAGCATTAAATTTAAAATCATATTTTATTATAAATAGATGTCATGTCACATGAACTGCACACATCACGAAACTTAAGGCATATTCTTTCTATTAATAATTTCAATGAAATTTTCAATGAAATGTCATTTTGAGGTTATTTGAAGTGAATTACCTTGAATTTAATCGGTTTTCAATCATGGAGGGCGATTCAGGCACCTTGAAAACGTTTTCAGGTGTGAAAATGCACTTTGACCTTTAAATTTCAATAAAATTTATGTCTTGCTTGTTCTTTTAAGGTCTTGCTCGGTCATCGAATAGGCACACATTCAATTTCATAGTCGGTTTCATGAAATTCTTCATCCTTTAAATTCTTTTTCATTAAAATTCTCATAAATTTTAACCTTAAAATACATTCAATTTCATAAAAATCTGAAAATCCATCATTTATCCGATAAATTCAAAGTGCAATCCATTAAACACTCATTTTATCACTCAATTCACACTTAAAATGATTTATTTTTTATTACTTCTTTTCAGAGTAAACTCTTAATATTTTTCCAATCATATCATAAAGATTGATCATTTAGAAGCGGATTTTTTATTTTATATTATGAACTTTTTATTACTTAATATTACTTTTATTCCTGTCATTACCACAAATCTGGTTAAAGGCATTCAAGTTTTTTTTAAATATTTTTTCTACTCGTTCTCTCTCTCCTCGTGATTTTCATTTTAAAGCATTTTAATAACCATCAAAGAAAAGGAAAAATCAATTTCCGTTCGACAATTTCTCATAAATGATACAATAAATTTACATAAATAAAACTTTTTATTGGATTTTTTTTTTTTTGCATTTACATTTTATATGATTTTTTTTATTTGATCCATAGATTCAAGAGTTTATCTCGATTTGGATATGAAAAAAATGTTTATTTAGCGTTTAAATGCAAAAAAAAATAAAATGTGATCGTGAATTATTTAAACGAGCGCATTTCTATGCATTAAACGACATTTTTCAATGATTGATGACATTTTTTCAATGATTGGTGACATTTCTTCAATGATCAGCGACATTTTTTCAATGATAAGCGACATTTTTAATCATTTGGAACAATTTATAACAATTGGCGACATTTTTTCAATGATTAGTGACATTTTTTCAATGATTGGTGACATTGACACAGACGGACGGACAGCATGACGGCCCACAATACCGGCATTTTCAAAAATACGGTAATAAAACATTTTTTTTTTTTCATTGAAATGAAACATGTTAAGAAAAAAATAATTTGAAATTGAAATGAAATCTTGAATTTTCATCCAAATGTTTAATACAATTCAAGAAATTTGCAATCCATCATTCTCATGATCATCAAAATTCCTATTGAAGTGTCAAAATCTTGAAAATTTTCACAGATTTTTCTTCACACTATCTGAAATTCCTTTAAAAGATGAATAAAAATTCTTCATATTTTTTTCTTTTCATAACAAAAAGTAAAAAAAAAACAGGAAACACAATTTATAAGTACACACACACATGCAAGCACACACGATTAAAGGATGTGACGGATCTTTATTTAATGTATAATTTTTTTTTGTGTGTTGTGTTCATTTTTGCTTATTTCTTCCGCCTCAATTTACATACATGTGTGATTATATTATGCTCTGAAATGTGTGTCATTTATCCAAAAGAAAAAAATAAAATAGCGCATACATCAGTTCAGTTAAGTGTGTTTAACACGCATATTTTCACATCAAAGCGAAAAAATAACAATAATAACAGCATAAGAGGCATATAAAAGATATAAGAAGATAAATGACCAAAAAAAAAATATGTATAAATTTTTATATCACAAGGTAAATTTTCATATTAAAATGAAGAGGAGAGGCAAGCAAAAAAAAAACAAACAAGGAATCTTTTCACATTTGAATAAGTAAACGACCGTATTTCGCTTAAAACTGATTTTTTTTATGTGTAAGTGAGTGAGTGTCTTTGTGTCGAATCACACTTGATTTTCCTTTTCATCTTGAAATCACGCTTTGATACATTTTTACATCATATTTGAATTTAAGTTAAAGAAGAAAAAAATAACCGTAAATGGAGAGCAAAATAAAAATAAAAATAAAAAAAAGAAGAAAAAAAAACACATTTCATCATCATCTTATCTCTTCGCTTCAATTACCCTTTTTAACATTTTTACTTTTATGTGTTTTCTCGTTTTTTTGTTAACTTTTTTTTTTGTAGTGAAAGCAAATACGCGCTTTTTTATGATTGTTATGCTTATTTTGCACCATAATATACGCATTCACATGGTTTTAAGGTGGTGTATCATTAAAATATTTTGGGGATGAAATTTCTTTGAATTGCGTCAACTTTGAAGGTGTTTTTTTTGTTTTGTTTTAAATGTGGATTTTTAAAGTAAATTATGAGACAAAAATTTAACATTACTTATAACATTTGAATACAAGTCAAAGAAAATTTGAGGATTTCTATGAAATTAAAAGAAAAATGCCATTCATCTTAATCGAAAATATTAAAATTAATTAAAGGTGTTATTTATTTTTAATGAAAACGCTTAATTAACATTAAATCAAACATTATTTGAATTGTTTCAAAAATCAAATTTGACAGGATTACAATTTTACTACAATTATCAAAGTAATTAATCAATTTATGACACATTTCAAACAAAAATTTTCACTCTAATCATAAATTGTAAGGTTAATTCCTGTTATTTAAGTGATTTTTGAAGTAAAATCCGCTTTTGAGATCAATTTGATCGTCTGTCATTCACTTTAAGAGATCACTGGGAAGAAATTACATAAAAAAATTGAAATAAATGCGCTTTTGGCATCAATTTGGTCGTGTGTCATTCACTTTAAAAGATCACCAGTAAAAATTTACATAAAAATTGAAATAAATGCGCTTTTGAGATCAATTTGTTCGTCTGTCATTCACTTTAAAGGGTCACTGAAATGATTGATGACAGTTAATTGACATTTCTGTCAAAATTCTACAAAAAATCCATCAGTCATCGTTAAAATAGAAATTTGCATCCAAAAACGTGAATGCACTTTCATTTCCCATTCCAAAATTCCTTTTCCTTTCAAATTTTCTCTTCCATTCATCTAAAAACCTAAAATTTTATCGCAGTTTATCATTTCATTATTAATTTAAATTCAAACTTTGCAAATTGAAAATAAATTAATATTCATTTACACAGTTTCAAGTCAAGCTTAAATTTTTGGTGTCTTTTGTGTCAATTGACGATAATTTATTTGCATTCATCCGTATCTGTTTGTTTGTTTGTCTGCATCAATTTATCTGTTTAAAATTCATTAAATCAGTGGTGAAATTCAATGATGTTCAGTGTTGCGTGACAATTTACTTGATTTAAGATTTGCCTTCGCACACTTTTTCAAGTTGGTTGACATTTCAAGTGAAATGGGAGATAAAATGGAATTCAATTAACAGCGATTTTATTTGGAATTGGAGATAATTAATTTTGAATTTGAATTTGACATTTTAATAGGTGAGTTTATTATTTTGACTGGATTCTCTGAAATTTTTTGTGAGAGTGAGGTGACATGGAAAACTTTTCCCAATAATAATAATAATTTTGATTGTAAAAAAACTTTCCTTTTCAAGGCACAATCCAAAGTTATCGTTTAATCTCGTCGTTTTTTGCTGATCTCATTCTTTTATTGTTGAAACTAGTTTATATCTCCTTGTTAACTTCAAAAATTATTATTATTATTATTACAATGAGAATGGAAAATCATCTCAAAGTAGACAACAAGACACAACAACTCGTTTTATTTTATTTTCTTTCATTTTTATCGTCATATTCCAAATTGCTTTGTCTCTCCCACAATCACACACACACACACATACCCATAGTGCGACATGAATAAAAGGGTTTCATGTCAATGTAAAAAATTAAGCGATTCAACTTAATAAAAGGCATCATATTAAATGTGTTTTCTTTTTACACACACACACACACACACACACACACACACACACACAGAGCCAAATAAGAGAGATTATGATAAAACGAAACAATTGTCTTTTCCATTTCTTAAATGCGTATAATTTTTTCGTGACGTTAACACATAACCTTTAAATGTATGAGGATATGCGAGGATCCAAGGGTAGTGTTGTGTGAAATTTGAGATTATTATTGTTTTTTTTTGCAAAAAAACATTTCTTCTCTCTTTTGTTCCTCTTACAATTGTTGTTTCTTTCATTTTGTTGTCAAAGTTAGTCTTTTGTTTTCCTCTTTTACATAATTTTAATGTAATAATTTTTCGGTTCAAGGCAAAATCTTAAAGAGACAATATTTCATGATGATATGATATCATAAAGATAAGAGAAGTGAGGGAAAGTAAACGAAAATGACTAAATTGTAATAATTTTGCTCTTTTATTTTTTTTTTTTTTGCATTGTATTACATTAAAAAAAAAATAAAATAATAAAATAAAATAAAATGAGGCAAGAAATTATTTTTATTACAATTTTTTTATTTTAAAAAAAATCAAGTTAATTTTAGTTGTCATGGTCATTAGAATAATAATTGAATGGGATTACAAAAAATAAAAAATTACATTAAAAATGATATGCCATGAAAAATTTATATGGAAATGGATAATTCTCTTTTTTTCTCTATACATTTTGGCACAATTTGGGTAATTTAATACATTTACATGAATTATGTCACAAAATTTTTTGTTTCGACTTTAATACATGAATTGACAAAATTTAATCATTACAAAGCAATTTTTGGCGTCATTTAAGTTTGAAATTGATTTTTTTTTCTTTTTTTGTTGTTGTTGTAACAAAATATCTTTATTGTTTTCATTGAAATAGTTGAGACAATGAAATAAATTGACTTTTTTATTTGAGTCCCAGTGTGCACACACTTGAAATGGATTTTGTTTGGAGTGAGCATGCATTAAATGGGGATGAAATTGATTTAACTTGGAAACGCTCAGAAAATTCTATCGCAATGCTTGGCAATTTACATAACGTAGCGGTGGTTTGTTTGAATTTTTCTGAAAATGCGAAAATTTTCAAAATTTATGAAAACGGTGGAATTTTTCTTATTTTAAACGCATTTTTTTCAAACATGGCGGTATTGTGGGCGGTCGTACTGTCTGTCCATTACGGATCACGGAAAAAACCCAGAAAAAACCGCGCATCGTGAAGAAGAGCCGCGAATCGTGAAAAGAGCCGCAAATCGTAAAAAGAGGCGCAAATCGTGAAGAAGAGCCGCGAATCGTGAAAAAGAGCCGCTAATCGTGAAAAGAGCCGCGTATCGTGAAAAGAGCCGCAAAACCTGAAAAGAGCCGCAAATCGTGAAAAAGAGCCGCGAATCGTGAAAAGAGCCGCGAATCGTGAAAAAAGGCATAAATCGTGAAAAAAGGCGCAAATCGTGAAAAGAGCCGCAAATTGTGAAAAGAGCCGCGAATCGTGAAAAGAGCCGCAAATCGTGAAAAGAGGCGCAAATCGTGAAAAGGGGCGCGAATCGTGAAAAGAGCCGCAAATCGTGAAAAGAGGCGCAAATCGTGAAAAGGGGCGCGAATCGTGAAAAGAGCCGCAAATCGTGAAAAGAGGCGTAAATCTTGGAAAACACCGCAAATCGTGGAAAAAACCGCAAATCGTGAAAAAAACCGCAAATTGTGAATCGTGGAAAAAATGCGAATCGTGAAAAAAAGTAAAGTAAAGCATATCATGTGCTTGCTGGGTTTCATAAATACTGATTTTAACGATTTTTTTGATGATTTTCATAAAAAAAGATTGCAAAAATAAAAAAATATCTTGAATGAAAGAAGAAAGTCTTGTCTTGCCACATAACATATAATATTTTTAACATGAAATTTTAAGTGACACATTCTTTCTTATACAGACTGCGATGAAACATAATAATAATAATAGATGATTCTGTCAATTTTTACTGATATTTATGAAAATTGACAGTATGATGATGAAATAAATTGTTTATGATGCATTTAAACAGCGTCTCTCCCAATTTTTTATGTATTTTTATATATTTTTTTTACAAGTAATAAAAAATGTCTAGCAAAGAACGAAAAAATTAAACCAGATCAATTTTAAAGATATCTCGCGTTATTATGTTGTAAAAATGTATATTTTTTTTTCTTCTTCTTTGACACAAGTAACAACATCATCATAAATCTATTGCTCCAAGGCATTTTTTTCATCATAACATTATCATATTACATATTCAAATAATAAAATACAGAAAAACAAATACAGAGAGCAAACGAGAGCGCAGTTCCAATTTAATTTATTCTGGCACCAAAATGTTTGCCTCAAAACATTTGGCCTTTTTTTGTTTTTGCTTGGTCTCCTTTAAATGTGACTGCGATACACCGCTGAAATACAAAAATATCATAAAAAAAAACAGAGACAAGACACAGCAAAATGAAATATTTAGTTATTATGTAAATTAATTTGACCTAAGGGGTGACTGTTACGTGTGTAAGCTCCATGCGATGTCTCGCTCTCTCCTAGAAACAGTGAATTTACATGAAAAATCATTCCAATTTCAATCAAAATATATAAAATAAATTTTTGTAAGTACAGTTTTTTGATTTAATATGATTACATGTCTTTACATTACATTTTGAAATGAAAATCACGATTTTAAATGGAATTGAATGGAATGGAAAAAGTCTCATGGGAAATGAAGTCAATTTTGATGAATTTCTTCAATGATGTCATCAAAAATAATGAAATGAAGTGAAATTTTTATGTAACTTCACAATGCAACGATGGTAATTTCATGAAATTTTTGGTTGAGTGTGTATTTTCTTCATAATTTTAATGAAAAATGACACGAATCCAAAAATGGAAGAGAATTCAAAACGTGCTTTGAATGAAATTTCAGTTGCAATGTAAATTTCAAGGATTTTCAATCATTTTCTTGAATTTAATCGATTTTCAATTCAAATCCATCTCTTATTTCAGTTTAATATCAATTTAAGAAGATTTCTTATGAAAAAAATCTTCAAAATCGGAATAAAACGTTTAAAAGCACATTAAATAAATTTTCTTGTTTTCTTTGCATCTCATCACACACATCATCTTATGTTCGTATACAAAATTTTTTTTTCTCATCCCACTTCTCAGAAGAAATAAAAGTGAGCTACTTTGCATAAAGTTTTCCTTGTGTGTACCTTTCGCTAATGTGCTTACACACACATTAATGCTTCACAGTAAAATTTTAAGGACTAACATACAATTTATTATTATTATGCTAAAATCTATATGTGAAGAGTGTATTTAAGGGATAAGAGAAATTATTGGCATGGTAAGATATCAATATCGTACCCTTAAGGCATTATAATAAGTATTTTAAGTATTAAGAGACTTATTTTCTTTACTCTACATGTTCAATTTATTCCATTTTACATTTAATGATGATATTTTGAATCGAAAATTGGAAAAAAAAGGATGAGAGATGTATTTTTTTTTGAAATTTTTTGTAAAGGAATCAAGTGATTCATTTGAAAGGAAAAAAAAAGGTTTATTGTTTATATTTTTCCATTTCCTTTTATTTGTTTTCATTGAAGTCATCATAAATTTCAAATAAAATAAAATAAAAATCATCCAATTAATTCACTTCATACCTCTCATACCGCATATTTCTGTACGTTTAATTGTATGTATGTGTGTGTCTTTGTTTGTATAGGTGAATGTAATTACAATGAAAAAAATAACCACAATAACAATAAAAATGCAATAAATTTCATCGTTCATTGAGGAACGTAACAAAAAAAAATCACAACAATGCCTTTATTTAAACATAAATAACGTGTTCTGGTACCTTTTGTTATCGTTTAACGCTGAAAACTGTACAAGAATGACCAGTAATTGATTATATCAGACCTGATTGATTATTATTTTTTAATTAAAAGGCTGGTGCTGCTCTTGTTTAATAATAAAATGTATGAAATGGTATGAAATTGAATGGAATTGTATGAAAATGCGCTATTGGAACCGATTTAGCTGTGGTCTGTCTGTGTTGTACCATGACATGGGATTAATTCTGTTGAAAAGGTATCAAAAATGACCTGGACCTGATCAAAACGTATTTTTAGCCGCAAATCGAGATGAAAGACTTCAGACACTGAAATCCCTACAAATTCACTGAAAAGGAGGAGCGTCATCGCGGACGGGTCATACGTGCAATCTGGCAAATGCCAGAAAGACCGCAGTTGATCGTCTCATAAAAGTTAAGTTTAGCGTAAATTTTGAAGAAAATCATACAAAATGCCACAGCCGTTAAAAATTTTCAATTCGCCCCTGGCGGAGGGAGGGGCATTTGCGTATTTTTTGTACTTATATGTGGACAATGGGGTTTGAATTTCATACTTGGTTTAAAAAGTATAAAAAAAAGGTTTAAGGACTTTTTTACATGCATAGCACACATTGAACCCACCAGTCAAGGGAAGTAATTCGTTGGGGAACATGAGGAGGGAGATCAACAAAAGCGTGATTTTTGTCATTGGCATTGAATTTTTGTGGGCACTGTGACCTGCTGGCATTTGAACCTCTGGTGCTGAAAACATTTAAAGACTTGAGGCCATAAAAAAGACAGAAATTAAGTGAAAGGAAAATTTACCCCAAACCCCCCCTGTTCTTATATTGCTCCAGCAATTTCAGGGCATTTTTTTAACGAGCGAACGCCAATTTTGAATGCAATTACTCTGAAGGTCAAGTATAAGCAGATTTTTCTCTCAAATTTTCAAGTAAAGTCTTCAACCAAAATACGCTTAAGCCCAAATTTCAAAAATCCGTTTCCCAAAAATCATTTTATCTTTAATGACAGAGTCACATTTTACACGTGTGTGTGCTTTATATTTTTATCATTATTATTCCGTTCAATTCAACATAAAATAAAAAATAAATAATAATTATTGTCCTTTGTTGGTATCTCTTCCAATAAAACAAAATGAAATGTGATATGATGCTCCAACACTTTTGTCATTTCATGACCTATTTCATTGTTTTCCTGGGCGAAAATACAAAAAAAATACAATGAAAAAACAGTGATATTACAATTACAACACAACACAGCAAAAAAATCACTGTTGAAATTTCAGACGTGATTCAATATTTTGTGTGTGGAACCCCACTTTGGTTTTGAAATGAAAATACATTTTCTGGATTTAGGACTGAAATCGATGGATTATTATTAAAATTTTGATAAAATATTCATAAAATTCATAAAAAATACACAAGTTACCATAAAACACTTTGGTCCACCTTTTATTGCAACATTTTATATCATCATCAACGATGTTATTGCTTGTTATGTATCGTTTCTTCGTGTTTTACATGTTTTTTTTTTATACATCGAAAGTGTAATGTCCTGACTTGGTCCATATCTTGCATTACACACACACACGATTGTACATGAAAAATAATGTTCTCGTAAATTTTTA
This sequence comes from Culicoides sonorensis, assembly GCA_900002565.1. NCBI lineage: Eukaryota > Metazoa > Arthropoda > Insecta > Diptera > Ceratopogonidae > Culicoides > Culicoides sonorensis. The sequence continues at coordinate 187,259 of LN483642.1, read as the reverse complement.
TTTTATTACAACATAATTCTCCTTTTTTTTGGGGTCTTATCATTAGCATGTATGTGATCGACCGATTTTTCTGTATATGGGAAAAAAAAGAGAATTGATTGCAAAAAATGTGGAAATACAAAAGAATTTTTATCGTATTTTTAGTATCGTAACTCCTTTTTTATTCCATTTAATGGCGTTCATTGTTGTAACGTTTTCCATACACTTTTGCACATTGACCTATCAAAATCGTATCGATTGTGACCTCTTTTCGCCATTTCATTTAATGAGAGGAGAAGAAAAACCAATAATTTTCATTTTAATTTCAAAACAAAAAAAAATAACCTTGACCTGAGAAAAAAATGAAGAGATAAATTTCAATTAAAATGATTGCATTTCATTGATTTTATTTAAAATTAAAATTCATAGCTAAATAAAAGTTGACCAGGTCCAATTATTCGCCTATAAAAATTTACAATTTTATCTTCATTTTCGTATTTTATCTCAAAATAATCCGGAAATCGACTATTTCGTCTTCCTCGCATGATTTGGGTTACGAGTTTGAAGTCAGCCGCCTTCACTTTTTCATTGAACACCAATTTGAACATCTCCATTTCAATGAAATTCAGATTAACCCCTGAAAATTGACTGAATTTCTCTACAAGCAATTTCGTGTAGTCCTGTGATAAGAATTTCGTTGAAATCAGTAAAAGTGGGATCCATATCATCATTCGGAAATCTCTTGATTCACTTTCATACCTTTCATATCGCTTCTTTGAAAGATTTCCTGGCATTGTAATAAACGGGTAAAATCCACCTTGGTCTGATTGAATGTTCGCAATAACGGCACACTTTTCATCGTCTGTAAGGAGTTTTGCTGCTAAAATTTCATTGACCTTCATTCCAAGGAAATTTATGTAACCAATGGCTTTGGAATACGTTTTAAGTCGTCCTGTCATGACATAAATTTCAAGTATTTGATATAAATCGGTGTGTTCCCCTTCAAAATGTTCCGCTACTGCAATGAAACCTTCTTCACTGCAAATCGCATTATCATCACGATTCAAGTGACTTATCAACGGTTGATAGTCATATTTTCTGTATAAATGTTCACATTTTCCTTTCAATTTCGGGAAATTGAATCTCAATGCAATATCATACAAATAAATTGCGTTCATCCAATCACAGCTTTGCTCGAAATGTCTCCGAATTGTGTCACACAGATCTGGAATGTCGTAACTTTGTGCGGCAATGTACAACTCAATGGTCTCCTTGTCACAATGAAATTCAATTGGAATCATGTAAATTGAGTTGATGATTAACTGGAAGAGTTTTGGACTTGTATCCTTGATTTTGATGATATTCTGATTGTTTTCCATGATTGAAGCGAATTTCGATGAAATTAGTTCCAAGAGATATTTGTGAGCTGTGATTACGATGTCACTATCATCGAAAATGAATGTAATGTCCTTTGAATTGCTGCATTTTTGTAAATCGTTGAATTTTTTAACGGTTTTTGTGTATTGAAATTTCATTTTTCAAGTTTTTTGGTAATTTCTTGCATAAAGCGAGTTCTGTACTGAACCTTTTCTTGAAATTGTATTAAGTTTATATGAGAAATTTGGATTCATGTTGAATGTGATTCATTTTAATGTACAATTCAATGTCATTAAAATGAAATCATTCAGCGCCCATGATTTTCATATTTGTTTAACAAAATCAACGTTAAGACACCTACACGCCAAAATTAACTTTCAAACAAAATTTTCTTCTGCAGATCTTTGCTTCAAGCTATCATGCGAATTAATTCTCATTTTAATTTTACTCCCTTTCATTTAAAATAAAAAAAAAGTATTCCAAAAATAATATTATGATAATAATAACACAAGTACAAGACAGAATGAAGCAGGCAAAAGCAACAGCAGCCACTTAACTAATTAATATCGATTTTCCCTCTTCTCATAACACATAAATACACACTTAAATAACAAATACAAAAAAAAAATTAAATATATAAAAACGGTACCTTACCATTTTCTAAATATACACATAAAATATTATTATTATTATTATCAAGAAATGTGAATTTGAACTGAGAGAATGAGTAGAATATTGAAAATTTTTGTTTCTAGGAAGGAATTGAATGTGATGCTTGATATAATTACTAGTTTATGTGTTGAATGAACACATAGATGGAAAAATTGTAGCAAATGAAGGTGGATGAAATTTAATAGCGCATTTCCATAAAAAGAACTCAGCCATTTAGAACAAGTCAGCCATTATGAAAAATTTGAACTTTTGAGAAAATTCGACCATTTGAGAAAATTCAACTAATAAAGACTTTTTGAGGAAATTCGACCATTTGAGAAAAATTTGACTATTCGAGGAAATTCGACAATTTGAGAAAAATTTGACTATTTGAGAAAATTCGACCATTTGAGAAAATTCAACTAATCAAGACTTTTTGAGGAAATTCGACCATTTGAGGAAATTCGACCATTTGAAAAAAATTTGACTATTTGAGAAAATTCGACCATTTGAGAAAAATTTGACTATTTGAGAAAATTCAACTAAAAATTTGAGAAAAATTTGACTATATGAGAAAATTCGACCATTTGAGAAAATTCGACTAATAAAGACTTTTAGAGGAAATTCGACCATTTGAGGAAAATTTGACTATTTGAGAAAATTCGACGATTTGAGAAAATTCGACCATTTGAGAAAATTCAACTAATAAAGACTTTTTGAGGAAATTCGACCATTTGAGAAAAATTTGACTATTTGAGGAAATTCAACAATTTGAGAAAAATTTGACTATTTGAGAAAATTCCACCATTTGAGAAAAATTTGACTATTTGAGGAAATTCGACCATTTGAGAAAATTCAACTAATTAAGACTTTTTGAGCAAATTTCAACCATTTGAGAAAAATTTGAATATTTGAGAAAAAATTTGACCATTTGAGAAAATTCAACTAATAAAGACTTTTTGAGGAAATTCGACCATTTGAAAAAAATTTGACTATTTGAGAAAATTCGACCATTTGAGAAAAATTTGACTATATGAGAAAATTCGACCATTTGATAAAATTCAACTAATAAAGACTTTTTGAGAAAATTCGACCATTTGAGAAAATTCGACTAATAAAGACTTTTAGAGGAAATTCGACCATTTGAGGAAAATTTGACTATTTGAGAAAATTCGACGATTTGAGAAAATTCGACCATTTGAGAAAATTCAACTAATAAAGACTTTTTGAGGAAATTCGACCATTTGAGAAAAATTTGACTATTTGAGGAAATTCGACAATTTGAGAAAAATTTGACTATTTGAGAAAATTCGACCATTTGAGAAAAATTTGACTTTTTGAGAAAATTCGACCATTTGAGAAAATTCAACTAATAAAGACTTTTTGAGAAAATTCGACAATTTGAGAAAATTCGACTATTTTGAGAAAAATTCGGACGGACGTAAGATCGCATTTTTTTTCAAATCGGCGAGAAAGAGTCAAAAAAGAGCTAAAGACTTATGCTAATAATAATAATTATTAATTTTTTAATAGTAAAACCTTTCAAAAGGAAAACTATTTTTCTTTTAAATTTTCATCAATTTCTTAGTTCAATATAAATTTTAATAGAAAATTTTCATATTAAATTAAACACAAGCACACACACACACACACATTTGATGAAGAAATTGAAGCCACTTTCTTCCTTCCTTCTTCTTCTTCTTCATCATCATCGAAATCATTTTCATCCTCTTATTATGCCTAATATGTGAATTTCTTACCTTCATTAAAAGATTAAGATTATTGTTACGTATATAATTATTGTTATTATAATAGAGATTTTCCGATGAGAAAATTGGATACACACAACTTAAATGAATGAATGTGAATGGAAAAACAAACAAAAATAGAGAGTAAATTAAGGTAATTATTAGTCGGAATATAAAATAGCTTGGATGTGATATTATATTATTTACGCTTCATCGAGTGATTTGAGGGTGGGTTAAAAGAGGATTAGGAAAAATATCATCATTAAATCTTGAATGTGAATTTGTTTTGTTATGATGTGATCGAAATTGGGCTTATTTTGAATGGTGCAATGGACTTCAAGGAAATTATGATTAAATTTCAATGGCACAAGTACAATTTAATGCTTTAAATTCATTTTTCATTTCAATAAACATTCAAAAAACACACTTTTTCATAGCGTGACCTTTACAGTCCATGAACACAACCATAAAATCCTAATTCTTATTGCTACACATGTAACAATTTTTATTTCATTTTATCTCCCAAATGCAATACATTTAATTGAATTGAATTTTTTTTTACACACACACCCATAAAATGATAAAAACTGCAACAATCTACAAAGAAAATAATTTGCATACTCCAGCATTTATTTTATTTTATTTTATATAAAAACTTTTTTTAAAACATTTTTTTATAAAATCACACTGTAATTTGTCTAATTTCTTTTCATGCAAACTCTAAAAATAACACACAAAGCCTACGTTTAAATGAAGTACGAAACATTTAAAATGGTAAAATGAAATGATAATACTTAAAAATAAAAAAAACGCAACTCATGACAACATTTTGCAGATATGATTATTAGATTATTAAAATGCAGTTGTTTTATGTTTTTTTTTTGTCTGTGTCCGTGTGTGTGTGTGTTTAAGTGCAAGGATTCTCAGTTATTAAAATAATAATAAAAAGAAGAAGAGAAGTGTATACAAAAAAATATGCAAACAACATGAAAAAAATATGAATGAATGATAAAATGATACAAAAAAAAATGGAAACAATTGTAAAAACTTTATGAAAATGAAAAAAAATGTACAACAAAAAAATTATGAAATAAGAAATAGGTTTTGTCTTGTTATGGAATCACGCACAGTGGGTTGATTGAATTGAATCCATGCTCAAAAAAATTCACATTTGGCGAAATTGCTATTTGCCGCACTTAGCATTTGCGAATTTGGCAAATTTGGTGTTTGGCAAACTCGGCATTTGGCGTTTGGCTAATTTGGCATTTAGAGAGTCAATTTAGCCTCTGATTTTAGCAAATTTCTTGAATGAGATTCAGAGGTCATCTCATTTAGACCAGTTTTAAGTCAACCATCCTCTCACTGGTAAATTTTAGGATGTTTCTTTAATATCTTAAGGAAGGTCGTTGACCGAGTTGGTAAAGTGGCTGGTTTGATTGGCAAGAATTCTGCGACGAGGGTTCGAATCCAGCCCTGGGCATGAAAAGTAATTTGTATTTTCAAATGTGCTCAAGTTTTACTTAGAATACATAAAAGTCCATGTGGAATTTTTAAGGGCACTGAGTGCAACCTGAGGGCGACTGGATCAGATGAAAGTATAAATTTTAGGTCCCACGTGGTCAAACCATAGTAAAAGGCACTTACAATATGACTATTGGACCCGCAATGGAGCTTTTTCATATCTAATCTAATATCTTAATAAAAATTTCCAATGAGTTCAAAGCCTGATAAAAAACCTTCATTTAGTGCTTCATAAAAATTTGGTCATGAAATCTAAATTTCAGCCCACTGTGCATAATTTTACGATGCAAAATATTACCATAAACGAATCCTTGGCTGCTGGTCTGCTGCATTTTCCTTTTTTTCTAGTTTTTTTTTTTTTATTTTTACACATTTACACACACACACACACACACACACAACTAGCATAAGAATAAAAGGATAATCATTTTATCTATACGAACAATCCAGAATTGAGTACATTTATAGGTAATTGTCTCTGCATCCACACCACACTTAAATAAAATAAAATTTTGTTACACAATCATTGTATTGTGTGTATCTAAGTGTTGTTTTTTTACATAAAATACTTTTTTTTGTTCGTTGTGGTTTTTAACATGCAATTTTATTTTAATTCAGTTGGATTTTCTGTATCTTTAATAATTTTTTTTTTTGTATGTTCTTTAAGCAGAATTTCATACATATTTAAATGTGTGTGTGTATGAATGTAAGAAGAAACCACAATGTAGGAATTATAAACTTTATTTTTTTGTTCACATTTTCAAGATAATTTTATACTTGAAATGGCCTCATTATGCGGTAGATGAATGCAATGCAGAGTGATTATGAGAATATGGAATTTAAGCGATGAAAGCGATTGATGATTTTTTATTTTATTTTTTTTTTAAAGTGACACAAATCAAGAAATTGGATCATTCATCATTATTTATTCACAGTGTTAATGCTTGATTGAGTAAATGAATTGAAAACTTTTCACACACACACACACACACACACACATTCAAAGTGAACCAGAAATTATGATGATGTTTGCAGAAAAAATGAGGTGTCATTTCATACACATTTTTCATGTTCACTACTCACGACACACAAAAAATACATTTTCTTAATGATGTGGCATATAAATCAGTTTTCATTCCCCTTTGATTTTGATTTTTTGATTTCATGATTGACTATTGCAATTTACAGCACGTCCCATAAAATCTACACAACACACCTTTCAATGACAGAAAATATTTTATTTTATTTTTTTAACTCCGATGAACTGTAACGTGATTATATTTTTAGTGCAAATAAAAAGGTGACTTGATGAAAAAAAAAGTTTTTTACCATTTTTTCTTCACATTCAATGGATATGACAATCCTTTGGGCATATTACAAACTCAAATATCGTCATAAAATATCGGTATAAAATAAAATGATTTATCATCAAAAATTTATCTGAAAAGTCAATGAATGGATGATAAAAAAATTGGTAACATAACATTTTTCAAGCGCACACACCCTCTCATGCACACATACACCGATCAAATGTTAAAAAAATTATATTGAAAAAAAAATTCAATAGATTGAGATTAAATTGAACGCTGATGGTTGTAAGTCATTTTGTGGATGATGGTCCTAAGGGATGTGAATGATGCATGAAAAATTTCCTCTTCTTTTTTTTCACTTCAAACATATAAAAATATGGGGATCATTATTTATTATTATTATTATATAAATTTAACATGCTTTCAGTGAATACTACTGAATTGAAAACACAAAAGCATATTAACTTGTTAACTTTTCTTCGTGTTTGATATAAAATTTTTCTAAAAATCTTTATCCCACATCTTTATTGGATGTTTTATGTGATAAAATTTACGAAGAAACAACAAAAATATCTATAAATATAAATTTTCTAAAAGTGAAAAGGGTGCAAATGGATCACTTGACTTTTGAAACGTAAACTTTAATTTGGATTATATTGACTTGTGTGTGTCTTTGTCTCGAGCGTACACGCACACACACACACACATGTATGTAGAAAAAAAGAGTAAACATACATTGATATGGGATTTGACTTAAACTAGTCTCTTAACTTTTACTTGTGCTTGTACATTTTTATGAAGGCAAAGTCGTTATTAGTGTTAAATTGTGTATATTTAAAAAATATATAAAAAAACTGGATGTACACGGAAAAAACACAGGTGTGATTCCCACATCAAATTTTTCATTTGAGTGTAATATCATCCTAATTGGGTTGAAAATCCACACTATCTAAGACGATTCTAAACCCTGATAGAGACGATTCCCACCTCATTTAAGTTGAAAATACACTCAAATGAGATGATTTTACACTCAATTGATATCGAAAAATACCCAAATTGTTAAAACATTAACATCAAAGCATTGAACGATTATTGTTTTACATAAATAATTTTTTTTTTATTATTTATATCTTGAAAAAGTTTTTTCGAATAAAATAAAAAAATATGTTGGAAAAAATTAGTTCTTTGTAATCTATAAAATCTAGAAAAAATGTTATTTGTGTGTTTTTTTTTTATAAAATATAAAAACTTCATTTTTAAGCATACCTTTAAATTATAATAAACACATTTTACTCACATCCTGACTTCAATTGACTATTTTAATTATTTTTTCTAATTTTAATTTTTATACATCACAATTTACAAAATAAATGCCGGAATAAAAACTCTTATAGATGATTCTGCTATCAATTATGTGTATAGCGATATCAATTGATAGCAGAATTCACTCAATTGGGACGGGAATCACATCAAATTATAAATTTCATTAGGATGATTTTGCTATCAATTGAGGTGGGAAAACACTCTAATTGAAAATTTGATGTGGGAAAAGCATCTATGTTTTTTCCGTGTAGATTATAAACAGGGAAATTTAATGGCTACACTGCAAGTAGAAAATGTCCCTTACCGATAGGTAACTCTCACGACAAACTGGATCCTTATTTTGACTTGGAACTTATAGGACGTAAAATTGCATTTTAGTTGCTATTCTGATCGATTTTTTGACCAAATACATTTTCTGTCATGATTCGTGAAGGTTGCGGATCGTACGTCCGAGTGACTTGCGGGACGTTTTCAATTTACAGTGAAAATAAACTTTAAATAAATTTCAAGTTCAATAAACTCTCAAAAGATCTATTTTAATAGAGATCAAATAAGACAGTCATTTGACACTTCATTTCTCTATAGATACTGAGAAAATAGACAGAAACGTCAAATGTCAAATAATTGTCAAATATAAAAAGTTCCGTATTTATGTTATTTGACGTCTTAGAGGGCACAAATTGACACAGGGAAATCCTGTTAAACAGAAATAAAATTTAACAACCATTTGACAGTTTATTTTTCTATAGATACACATACAGAAACGTCAAATGTCAAATGCTTGTCAAAAATAAAAAGTCCTGTATTTTTACAATTTGACGTCTTACAGTGCCCAAAGTTGACATAAGAAAAACCTGTTTAACAGAAACAAGTTTGACAGCCCTTTGACACTTCATTTTTCTATAGATACTGAGAAAAAAGACAGAAACGTCAAATGCCAAATATTTGTCAAGTATAAAAAGTTCTGTATTTTCGTTATTTGACGTCTTACAGCGCCCACAGTTGACAAAAGAAAATCCTGTTTAACAGAAATAAAATTTGACAGGCATTTGACACTTAATTTTTCTATAGATACATATACAGAAACGTCAAATGTCAAACACTTGTCAAATATTAAAAGCCTTGTTTTCATAGGTGAATCTTAGAGCACTAAATTTGACAGAATGAAAATCTGTTTAACAGAAATAAAATTTGAAAGCCATTTGACACTTCATTTTTCTATGGATACTGAGAAAATAGACAGAAACGTCAAATGTCAAAGATTTGTCAAATATTAAAAGCCCTGTATTTTCGTTATTTGACGTCTTAGGGCTCAAATTTGACACAAAGAAAAGCTATTGAACAGAAATAAAATTTGACAGCCATTTGACAGTTCATTTTTCTATAGATACCCATACAGCAACGTCAAATGTCACTGGTGATGCTCTTCAAATCATGAAAATTTTCTCATACTATTTCAATTAAAGATTATATCAAATCAGTTTTAACTTCCTTCTTTAAAGAGCTTTTCAATTTAAAATAAACTTTTAATGGTGTATTTGCTGTTCGTTTGAAATTTCCACACATTATTTGCTTGTATTTATTTGAACTCATTCTGTGGTTTTAATTTTGTTCCATTATTCATGTGCTTTGAGAACGCATTTCATCCTTTATACCAATGAAATTCAACTCGGCTCCGTCAAAGTGAGATTGTTACATGTAAATTTGGCCTTGAAATCACCCTTAAGAGATCACTTCATTGGACTTCGTCTCATTTTCAACTGTAATTTCATTAGATTCCAGCAATTATAAAGCTTAATTGAAAAAATTTCGTTCCCTTTAAGTTGAACATCCCTTCCATATAAAATTCATTTCCCTTTCCCTTACCTCTCACCTCATACCAGCCACTTAATTTAATATTTAACTAGTTTTAATGTGTGTATTTACTTTAAAATATCATAGAATTCCATAAACATAAAAGCTTTTGTTTACACTACACTTTTAAAAGTATAATTACAATATGAGCAACATTAATTTCCTAGTTTAACATTAAATTTAAATGTGATAAGTGAGCAATCGGTATGTTAAAATGAATGAATTTCTGAATTGGCTGATAAGTGTCGTATTATCATTTATTATTATCATGTTGATTTGCAGTAACGATAAACTTTATCATCATACTAAAATTAAATTTTAAATCCTAACAAAATTCAAGTTAAAAGTTTTGATTACGAATTAATTTATAACTTTTTCTTTCATTTTTTTTGTTAATTTTTACATTTAAATAACATTTAACCTTTAATTTTCCATTTGATATTAATTAAAGTGAAACCTCGGTAAATCATCATCATCATTTTAACGAAATGTAACTACCAATTATTTGTCTAAATTATTTTTGTCACGCAAATTTCAATGTAAATACAATTCACTTGAAACACATAAAAAACCACAAATTCAATTAAATTATTTGATTATGCTGATAAAGAATGAAACGACTTGAGTTAAAATATATTTAATTTATTTTGTTTGAATTAAAATACAAAAAAATTGTGTGTGTGTCTGTGTAGAAACAGACAAAAAATGAACGAATTTTATCTATTTTAAGCACATATTTTCATTTTACATTCAAAAAACAAATAGAGAGAGAGACAAAAACTGTGAAGAAAATTTTCATACGATTATATTGGACCGGAAATTGTGGTCAGTGAATAAAATGAACCACACACACACACACACATTGAATCATGAAGTTTTTCATGTGTGAGAACATTCGTACATTTATTTTAATTCTATTTTATTTTTTTTTGTTTTTAATCATCATAAAATGATGAACAAGTTTCAAGTGGTATTTGGTCAGTATTTACTCAAATGGGGTATTTTTAGAACATAGAATAATGAAATTAAAAGAGAAAACTAGAAAAAAAAAGTTTTTTTTTCATTTCATTTTATTTGATGTTAAATGTTATATTGCTGCTTAATATAAATATAAATTTAATTATGTTTCAAATGGCATCACATCGCATATGAATATAAAATATTTTATTTTAAAATGTTAAATGAATCTGTATGATGATTAAGTTTAGAAAATACATTTATTATGATGATGATGAAATATTGCATACGCAAAGCTATAAAATATATAAATTTTAATATAATGAATAAAATAAATGAATTTTATGAAGATTTATTCCTATTTATTCAAAATGTTTTATTAAATAAAAAAAAACCCTGCTATGTGCAAAAGGAAAGGAAATTAATTCTAATTTAAGGAGATGTTGATTTGTGTTTCAATTGAAGGTGAATTATGTCAGTTTAGGGTTTAAAAGTATAAGAGTGGACCTTAAATGATCAAAAAACATAATTTAAATGGAAATATTTTGAAATTTATGCTATAAATTGCAAATTATTACAATTAAATTTGATTTGTCGCACATGAATGTCAAATTATGACTTGTGTCGCCTTTAAATGTCAGAGAAAGCAATATTTTAGCATTTAACTGTCAATTAAAGATCATAGTCGTCTCTTAATCGAAACTTTTCCTTCAACAAATCGACAAATGTCAAATAATGAGTGTCGCCTATAAATTTCAAACATTGATTGTCGCCTTTAAATGTCAAATAAAGACCAATCATGACCATTAAATGACATATGCCTATCATACGTGTCTATATAACTCAATTTCAATGTCTAATAAAAATTAATGTCGCTCATTAATGTCAAATAAGTATTGTCTCATATCAATGTCAAAATACGCTTCGAATTTAAAATTAGTGTTAATTCTACATGTTTCATAACAATTACCATTCAAAATTTCTTAAAAATCTTTAAAAAGCACATGATCTAAAAATATGTCGCCAACACATGTCAATTTTCAAACTGTTTTTTGTATTCCGTTAAAACCACAAAACTACCTACATTGAATTTCAAACTAAAAGTGCGTAAATTGCAAAAGTATATAAAACACTAATCATCTAAAACCCTTAATACGAAACCAGAAATAGAAAAGGATGTTATTGAGGTTTTGCTCTTTTGCCTCAACAAACTTTATCGTTCTCTTGCCATCTGTATGCAATATAAAATTATATTCTCCAAAAATTGATACAATCAAATAACGAGAAGTTTTATGATAATTCACATTCATTCATTTAAAAAGTTTCATGTGCTAACATTACTTTACCAATGCAAATTTTAAGTTGTGAGAACTTTAGCCGGTGTGTATATAAAATAAAATTTAAAAATTTGTTGTACAACAACATCATTGAGAAACAAATACACAACATCATATCAAATGACAAGTTTTCTAATTGGGAATGACAATATTTTATATTCGAATTTCACAATCAAACATTTAAAAGTGGGAGGAATGTGTGTTATTTTAAATTTCACATTCATTTTAGTTTGAAATCTATAAATAGATAGGGATTTTGGTTGATAGATAATTAAAAGTTGGGTTTGTTTAGTAATGTACGTGAAATCATGATGATGTTAAATGAATTTCATTGGAATTTCCTTGCTTAATTTTGATTTATATTCAAAAATTGAGTCAAATATTTCAAAAGTCAATTCATGAATTTCCTTAGAATTCGTTATGAGACTTAAATTCATTGTCTATTCATTTCCTTGTATGTTCCTGTCAATTCACATCATGTATTGAAAATGCAACAATATCATATTATTATTATTATTTTAAGCATTACACTAGAACTCGGACACGACACGATACAAGGAGGTAATCAAAATCATCATTTAAAATTCATAGAAATGTGTCCTTTCCTTTAAAAGTGCCTGTATGTGTGTTTGCTCTAGTTGTCGTCTGTTTCCTCGTGTGTATGATAATGTTTTAAAGTAATATGTCCAGTTTCTTCATTCACTTACCCCTTACATGCATGCATGTTATATAACGAGCTTTGATATATTTATTTGTTTTTAAATACAATGGTGAGTGAATGAGATACGAGGACAAATATTTTTCATGATAAGGATGGTGAAAAAAAGGTAAAAGACATAAAAGACAGGAAATATAAATTGGAAAACATTAAACAGAATTGTACATGAGCTTTGGGAGAGTCACAATACGATATTTGTTAAAATTTTTTCATCTTTAACATTTTATTCATGTATTAAAAGTGTCAGAGAGAGAGAGAGTTGTAAATTTTCAATGATATGATATGAAAAAGTCTCAGAATATAAATTACTTAGTTAAGGTTTTACGGTCTCTTTTAATGTTTTTAGATTTTATGGCCTAGTTTACTGGAAAAGTTTGTTCTACATTTTTTCCTTATTTCATTTAATTTTATGACAAATGTGATAAATTTCATTCATTTTATTATCAGTTTTCATTTTATTTGAGACATTTATCATGATGATGATAAATAAATGTCATATTTAATGAAATAAACTATTAGACGAAATGTCGTTTGACATTTATTGGCGACTTGAAATTGTTACTGTTTTTCAATAAAACGTGTCTTGTTTCAAAAATACTAGTAGATTGGAAATTTCAACAGTTTTTCACTTCTGTTACATCTGACATTTAAAATGACATTCATTGGCGACAATTGTTTTTTAATCACGTGTATTGACTTTTGTCGCCATTAAATGCTTGAGAATTAATGAAAATCAGTGTTAATGAATCTTTGTTTTAACGGTATTTGATTTGATGATTATTGGGCACAATTCTAACTTATGACTTTTATTTGCGACAATTTGGATATAAGCTTAATAAATCTTCAAGAAACATTTTTACCAAATTTTAATGATTTGTAACGAATATTGGTATCTAAATCTCCTTGTATACCATTTTTAATTCATATTACATTAAATTTCAAAATGACATTTATTGGCGACAATTGTATTTTATTCAAATTATTGAGTTTTGTTGCCAATAAAGGCTTAAGAATCAATGAAAGTTAATGTTTAAGAAACTTTTTCACAACGGTACATGATTCGAAAATTATTGGGCACATTCCTGTCTGATGACTTTTATCGGCGACAATTTTTATGCAAGTTTAATTGATCTTCTGAGATTAGTTTAATAACATTTTAATAATTTATAATGAATATTGGTAGCTTAATATCCTTGTATAACATTTTTGATCCAAATCACATCAAATTTCAATTTGACATTTATTGGCGACAATTTGAATACAAGCTTAACAGACCTTCAGCGATAATTTTAAAGACATTTTGATAATGAGAAACGAATATTGGTCTCTTAATCTCCTTGAATAACATTTTTAATCGAAATTACATTAAATTTCAAAATGACATTTATTGGCGACAAATTATTTTAATCGAAATTATTGATTAATGGTGAAAAAAATGCTTTAAACATTTGTAGAATTTAATATTAACGAAACATTTATGACTATGGTCTAAGATTTTAGGAAAGCGTAGCACAAATATGACAAATGACTTTTATAGGCGACAATTTGAATGTCACCTTAATTTATCTACTTAGACTCGTTTTATACCATTCTAAAAATTTAAAACAAATTTTCATGTAGTCTTTTTCATTGAATATCATTTTGAATCGAAATCACTTGAAATTTTAAAATGACATTCATCGGCGACAAAATTCAAATTGCTTATTTTTTCAATATTCGCATCAACATTATTCAATTTCAAATCCTTACTTGACATGATTTGAAAGACTGATCACATCACACACCATCATCATATTATCAAAATATTTTCATTTGAAATTCAAAGCTCAAACGATGACATAAAAGATCAATAATCTCATTTTCAATACGTTCAATTTGATATAAAAATAAAATGAAATATAATAAAATAAAACAAAAACCACATCTCTCATCACAAAATAATCCTTAAACTCTTGCATTAAAGCCACAAGTCGTGACAATTCATTTCAAGTGTGCAATTATTATGATAATTTTATTACAAATTTGCTTTTGCATCACACACACAACGATAATATGATGCAAGTGACACAATTTATTTGTTGTTGTTTCATGTTCAGTTCATAGTAATCCATAAAATTACATTAACGAGTAGAAGAAGACGAAACAGAAGGCAGTTTCTTAATCAAATTTTAGTTCATTGAATCACAAGAAGTTATCTAACATGTGAGTCTAAATGACATTAACTAGGATGGGCATAATTACATTTAATATTTTAGGTTATTGCTGTGTCACTTCACATATCACTTTGTTTGACTTCAATTATTTTTTATTACAAGTCCATTAACTGACCAACTTTTAGTCTACTTTTAGTCAACTTTTTCAAGTAAGTTGTTTGTGACTTTATTTCATTTCATCTGAAAATGACTTGGCATGAAATTTTACCTTTCCAAATGTGTCTTGTCTTGCTATGTCATATTTTTAATATGAATTTTCCATCATAATTTCAATCTATATTAATGACTGCAATCTCCATGTACTTGTGTGTTTGTGTGAGCTTATATGTGAAATTAAATTGATGTGTCATATTGCAATATTTCGTTGCTTGCTGAAAATAAAGTCTGTCATGAACATTAAAAAAATGGTATAATGATGTTAGGCACAAAAAAAAATCATTTTAGGTGTGAGACATGAATAGGAAAATAATTTTGCTGTGTCAAGTCAAGTCAATTAGTGTATGAAGGTAATTTTTAAAGTAAATTGAGGTGTTTTTTTGACTGTCATTCCATGAAAAATGATCATTTACATCCACGCACAACTCAATTCTGGTTCCAGTAAAAATGTTACAATGAATTTTATCCTCAAATCCTCATTAATTTGATATTAAATCTGATAATACCCAATTTTCCCTACATTTTATGAATGTTAAAACAAGAAACAAACAAAAATTAATCAAACTTCAATAACATTCTTTGTGTATTTATATGAAAAGAAGAAAAAAAAATCCCATTAAATCAAATAAAGAAGAAAAAAATACACAAAGGAAAGGCATAAAATTGTTACAAGCCCAATCCAATCAATATAATACATATTGTTTCGCCTCATTTTATCATATTTTTTCCTTCTCTTCTTCAAATGTCACTTCGAGTTTCATTTCATTTCATTTTGCTGTATTTTGCTACGTGTATCAATATTTTTTACGATTTAAGAAACAATACACTACAATTTGACTAGGATAATGGAAAGTGAATGAAGGTAATGTCAGAGACACGCGCACAACAAGCATGACTTGACATCAAGAAGACGAGGAATGTTTCATGAAAACAGCAGCAGCAACATAACACAAAAATGACTTATTACCTAATCTAATTTTCTGTTAATCTTTTTGCTTTTTGTCTGTTTGTTTTGTTTCATTTGTATTGTTTTCATTCAAATATGTATTGAATTCGAAAAAAAATCCTATATGATGATAACTTTGATGATTAGATATCATTTTCTCAATGAAATCTGTTGAATAAGGAAAACAATTTTATCTGTCAGATTATTTTGAGCTGATTATTTTGACTCAATTTAATTGAAAATTAATCAAAGCCTTAATGAGAAAAAATGAAGAAAAACATAGACATACCATTTGCACACTTTTGGGCGGGACAATTCCGATTATTGATATTCGAATTCCCGATTTTTGATATTCGAATTCCCGATTTCTCCTTCTCGATTTTTAACCTTAAAAAATATGATTATCAGGAAAGTCCAAGAGGTGACCTCAGTTTCACAAAACGTTAGTTGATGAGTATGCAGATCGATAGAGAAACAGATTAACAGCGTCTTGTATCTGGATTTTTCAATTGGATACTCCAGAAGGCGCTGAGAACTGATTTTGTGATTTACACGAAGAAAAAAGTTGAAAAACAGTAAAAAAATAGAAAATCAGGTTGTTGCTATTGCGACTGTGGTGGAAAGGGTCCTGAGAGTCCGAAACCCCCTGCTCGAGGCTGACAAGATAGTTGATGAGGTCGTTGATAACTTTAGTCTAGTAAAACATGAAAAGCTTTTAACTGTCCCGCTCTTTGCTTTCAAATCCCGATTTTTTATTTCACTAGTCCCGATTTTTCATCAAAAGTACCTGGTATGCCTAAAAAACACTAAAATTTCAATTAAAACCAATTTTCAGTACATCACAGTAAAAAAAATCCACAAAATTAGTTTAACTTTAACATTTTAATGTTCAACAATTTTTTTGTTTTAATTGTATTGTGCTTTGGTATCTAATTCAATTTATAAACATTTATTGGAATTGCATACACAAAAAAAATTGAATAAACAAATTAAATGTAATTCAATACAATTCGATAAATAAATAATTGAAATAAACAAATGTAAAACAAATTCTTTGAACGTGATGCCACGTTACAGACTTTAATTTTCATTTGATTGTTGTAAAAAAATTGAAATGAAAACGAGGAAGATAGAAAAAAGGTGATGCGTTACTGTGATAAGTGAATAAGGTGATTTGACTCTAATTTTCATTTAAAATGATTTTTTTTTTGTATCGAAATTGTAAAAGTTAAATTAAATAAATTTAACATTTTCGTCATAGATGGCGCTTTACAAAACGAACTAATAATAATTGACAAGCGTTTTTTGGAGCATCAAAGCTGTATAATAAAATTTGGTCTGAATTTAAATGATTAAAAAAACGTTTCATGCCGGGTTTCATGGTTCTTAGAATCATTTTAATGTCAAATGCAAATAAAATGGATTAGTACCAATTTTAGACGTAAATTGAAAGGAGCGCTGACTTTCTTTGAAGTAAATTTCCTGTTTAACGGTTTTTAAGGACAAATTTTACTTACGAGTACCTTGAAATTGGCTGACAAATTAGTTAGGATTAACAATTTTCATGTTGACTTACCTAGAAAAAGAGAAAAAAATAAAATTCATTAGTTGAAAAAGTTCACAGCATCTTAAATCTCTCTTAAAACTATTTATTAATATTTCCTGAGCAAATTTGCCTCGTCTTCAAAATAATAACTCTTAATTTCAGTCGTGTTTACAGACAAGCAAAAAAAAAAACTAATATAAAATAATTATAATTTTTCCCTTGATTGCTATACAAACACTTTACCTTATGTTGTAAGAATAATAAAATAATTGTATAATAAATTAAACGCCATGATGTTAATGTTAAGAAAAAAAATAAATGAATGAGATAAACAAACTTTTCTTACTCAGATTAATTACCGTCAAAAAATTGTGTCTGTGTGTGTTAAATTAAAAGAGAAAAGACTCACATGAATTTTCTTTAAAAGTTATAAGTTTAGAAATCATACACACACGAACACACACACACATAGTTCCATCCTATTGTTTTCAGTGCAAATAATAAATTTCCAGCCAGTTTTCATTCACTATTAGTTAAGAATATGTTAAGCTTGTTTAAAATAATGTAAAAGTTCTTAAATCTTAACTTTAAATACATGTATAGTTTCTTGTTTTAATTTTCTTTTTTCCTTCCATATCATATCACATGACACACACATATACACACACATGCAAGGCACATATGTACAAATAAATCACTTTAATAAAAATATCATCTTAAATATTAATACACTTAAACAAATTTCTTCTTATTTTCACTTGTTTGTAGTCTGATCCAAGGCAGATTGTCAGCGACAGTCTCATAATTTCATGTTAGAATAATAAAATGAGAGATGTACATTACACACACACACAGACTCATTTCACATATTATTTTACTCGTAATCATAAAATTTATGATAAAATTTTTCACTTTAGACTTGGTATTTTTGTCATTGAAATATTTATTACAGTATTTAATGTGTCATAAATTCATCATCATGCGACGGTGTGTTTGAGTTTCTTTTTTCTTTTACTTGAAAATGCAATTTCGTTAAATATTATTCGTTAATTATTTTTTTAAATTCAAATACATGAGACACGGAGTCAAGATTCAAAAAAATTGGAGTCGAGGACTGCAAGAAAAGTTAAATTAAATGTAAAAAAAACAGGTGAATTGAGAAAAAACGGTTTTTTGATTTAAATTTAAATTAATGACCGTTATTTTAAATTGAACTTTATTTTGAATTGGCTTTTATTTTAAATTGACGGTTATTTCAAATTGACCGTTATTTCAAATTGATTGTTATTTTAAATTGATCGTTATTTCAAATTGACCGTTATTTTTAAAATTTTTCCACTTAATTTTATCAAAGTCACCATAATTCGTATTTTTTCCTAGCACAAAGTTTCATTTGTTTCAAGTTATAATTGAGTAACATTTTGCATTGAATTTGAATAAATGACCGTTATTTTAAATTGACCGTTATTTCAAATTGATCGTTATTTTAAATTGACCGTTATTTTTAAAATATATCCACTAATTTTATCAAAGTCATACGTATTTTTCCTTAGCAAACATTTTCTTTTGTTTCAAGTTATAATTGAGTAACATTTTCATGAAAATAATATTATTAAAAAACATTTTTTCAGGTGTTTATTTCATTTTTTTTTGTAATTCTTTGAAAAACTGTTTCTCCCTCATGTTTTTTTTTGTATTTTTTTCCTTTTGAGTATTCTTCCTCTTTTGTTTTTTTTTTCTCCTGTTTCTTGGTGAATGTTTTCACATCAAAATAGATATTTTTTTCGTTTCGTGTATGTTTATCATCATCATCATAATATTAGCTTGAGGCAATTTCATATTGTGTGTTCTTTGGTTTATTTGAGATGTGAAAAAAATAAAATACACAAAAAATATACAGAAAACAAATTCAAATGTAAACCACAAACAGATACAAAAAAAAAGACTCAAGTGCAAGAAAAAAGACTAAATATGAACGAAAAACAATGTAAAAGAAAGAAAAGCTTTTTTTCCTCGTTTTATAATGTGTTTTCCTTTTCTTTTCGAAATGTGACGTGTTTTGCCAATTTGTTGTGTCTACATAAACAAAGAGAAGAGAAAAAGCACTTCAGTGATATGTTGAAGATGAAAAATGTAAATATTTTCTCAATTCAGGTTAGGCTTCTACTATTTTTAGCATGAAACTCATGATTGGAGCAAAACAACAAGAAAAATGAATTGAAACAATAATTTTTTTTAATTGATTGGTTAAATGTTTTCCTCATCTCATCTCATTTAATTTCATTTTATTTCATAGCCTCGTCAAAATAAAAGTGAAAATAAAAAAAAATCCATTAAATGTAATAGAATATCGAAGGAAAAATAACAATTCATACCTTTGAGGCGATTTTTTCGTATACATTTTATTTTTCCTTCACCTTCATCGTCAACATTTCAATAAAATTCGAATAATATGTTCGAATTGTTATCTTTTTTGTTGTTCTCATCAAACAGCATAACGAGAGGTAAACTTAAATGATATCTTGTGCCATATGTTATTCCACATTGTTCAAATATGTCATGTTTTTTTTCACTGTTGTCGTTATTTTCTCTCTTACACACACACACTCACATTTTCTCTATGAGTGATATGTGAATGAAGGTAAAATGTGTTGTTTTTTTTGTGTGGAAAATGTAACCAAGAACAATAAAAGGAAATGTCGAAAATGTGAGACAGAGAAACAAGACAATGAATGCCTATCGGGTGTTTGATACCTGTTACCATATATTTGTGAAGTGATATTCACAAAATATTGACATTAAACATCTTCTTGTTAAAGTTTTTGCCTCAAAGGTGCTTTGCTCATACAAAATTAGCTATTTCATGTAAGACGAATCAATGAAAAAAATGAGGGTCCAAGATTGATGATTAAAATAAAGATTGATACGAAAATGACCATTAAATGACTTTTTCTTAAATGAGTTTTTTTTCGTTGCAATCCTTAAATTGGATGAAGATTGATTTTACATCACATCATTACAATTCTCATATAAATCACTAATTCAAAGTTCTTTTTATTTTCACTTTTCTCCTGAATTCGAAATTTTTTATCGTCCATGTATCAGTATGATTCATTTGATGTCTTTTCACTCTATTACACACATTTGTTACATTTCAATTTTATCGTACACTTTTGCAGTGAAAGATGAAATGAAAATTATTATCACAATTCTCGATTTCGTATCATTTTTTCGTGTATGAGTGGAAATTGATAAAAAAAAAATAAAATACACCCTTTTTTATTTAAAGACGCTTAACCATAACGCATATTTACAAGGAGATCAATTTCTGGTTCATTGAATGTCGATCCATTATTTCACGGTATACGCCGTATTTGAAGAGGAATCGACACAAATTGAGCAAACACATACACACAAAATATGAGCGTGAATTCAATTTATTCTTTATATTTATTTTTATTTTTATTATTATTAGTGAAAGGTGGTTGGAATTCACGTGAGGCAAAACTGAAATTCAGAATAAAAAAGCTTAATTTTTGCTCATTTTTTTTCGTAATCAATTGAATGAGTGTGAGTCGAAAAAAAATGGTTAATGATGAAAATGGGATGAAGTGGTTTTTTTTATTAAATAGATGAGTGTCGATAAATTATTTTGAATGGTGATTATTTTTCCCTGATTTAATGAACAGACATCGTTTAACTTCATTTTGATATGCCAAATTTTCGCACATTTTCATAGTCGAGCATGATTTTCAATTCACATTGAAAATTATACAAAAAAAAATGGAGAACGTTTTCGTGAATCTTGAATACGGAATTCGGCTATTTTGGAAAATTATGCGGTTGTGTAATTCAGAGGTTTTCCGGTGTCTTCGCAAATGCCTTGACTTTGATTTTTTAAATTTTACGATCTGTAAAATTTCCGTTGTTTTCAAAAATTTCTCGAGTTTCAAGCGCTTTTTTAATTCAGCAATTTTCTGATTTTTTGATAAATTTTACTTATCAGTTAAATTCCTGGGTTTGTGGAGTTTTTTCGATTTCTTAAAATGTTCTGCATTTTCGAAAAATTTCACTGCTTTTTTAAATTTTTCAGTCTTTGAAATTTCCGCGGTTTTGAAAAATTTCTGGGTTTGTGGAGTTTTTTCGATTTTTTAAAATGTTCTGCATTTTCGAAAAATTCCACTGATTTTTTAAATTTTTCACACTCTTTGAAATTTCCGTGGTTTTAAAAAATTTCTGGGTTTGTGGAGCTTTTTCGATTTTTTTAAATTTTCTGCATTTTCGAAAAATTCCACTAATTTTTAAAATTTTTCACAGTCTTTGAAATTTCCGCGGTTTTGAAAAATTTCCGGGTTTGTGGAGTTTTTTCGATTTTTTAAAATGTTCTGCATTTTCGAAAAATTCCACTAATTTTTTAAATTTTTCACAGTCTTTGAAATTTCCGGGTTTTTAAAAAATTTCTGGGTTTGTAGAGCTTTTTCAATTTTTTTAAATTTTCTGCATTTTCGAAAAATTCCACTGATTTTTTAAATTTTCACACTCTTTGAAATTTCCGGGGTTTTGATAAATTTCTGGGTTTTTGGAGTTTTTCAATAATTCCTCAATTTTTTTAAAACGTCCAGAAATGCACTCAAAATTGAATAATTAACCTTCCATCACATGCTACATAATTTCCTCTGTTTTTCACTTGTGATTTTATGCAACATTAACGGAAAACGTTCACTTCTGTGAAATCCATACATTTTTCATGTCCAATAGTTTTCATTTTTACACACACACACTTCATATCAGATCCATATCATAAAATTGATAGTTCAGAATTAAATTCAGACCATACACGGGGATCCGAAACCCATCTGTTCAATGTTTATTGTATCAATTTTTTTTCCTTGCCACGCATGAAATGATGTTTATTTTTCTATATTTCTCCATTTTTTTATATTTTAATAAAAAACAGGGAAAAGGAAACAAAAAAGATGCGAATCATCGACTAAATTCAAATTCAACAAGGCTTTGTCTGGCTAAGTCTATAAATGGGGAGTTTCAAGGGATGATATGAATAAAATATGGAAATAAAATTAATATGTAATAAAATGAATTGAAAAAGGATTTCTGTTGGGTATTTCATTCGATTGATTCGATTTTTTTCCTTTTTTGCTTTTTTTTGAAAAGGTTCAGTGACATCTGTTTTGGTGGAATTCCATTCCAATATACAAACAAAGTGACTTGTAATCGAAAAAAAAGTTGAAGAGCATTGATAAATTATTGGAAGACATGCGATTTTGTAATTAAATTCAATTTTAGTGTAATTTTTGTCTGAATTTATCACATTTAATGCAATGACAGTAAAAACTCAACACAATTCGATTGAAATATTTCAAAGAAAACTGTGACGTTGATTGGAAAAAGGGAATTTGTAACCCTTTTTCACTGTATACCGTTATAAATTCCATCTTTTTATATTGAATCAAAGTGATCAAAGAAATTCATTCAAATCATATTTCTTTGAATTCCTTTTAACTCTTAATTGAACGCATGATTGATGAAATGTTGCACTGAATTTGAAATTCAAAGAAAATTTTTTAAAAATTCTCTTGTACAGTCAAGGAAAATATTAAATTTGATACAAATTTGAATTCCTAGAAATTTTTCTCTTTTAAAATCGCAATTTTTTTAACTTTTAGAAGAAATAACGACCATTAAATCCATAAAAATGAATGATGATTCGAATACACACAAGTCACATGTCAAAAAAACGTCTGGAATGTAAAACATCTGTGTCAGGTCATAAAATCTCACTTCAAACAGAAAAAAGTGAATGAACAGATAAAAGAAAATTGATGAACAATGAAAATCATTTCAAAATTTATGTAACTATCAGTTTATTTTGAACAGCAAAAAAAAAAAAGGAAAAACCTAATGGAATGCATTAAAATTCACGAAAAAAATTGAAAGATAACAAGAATTCAATCGAGTGAAACAAGAAAAATTATTATTATTATTTTTATTCCATTTTAATATGAAATTTCAAATCCATTACCGATGCGATGCAATGCAATCCGATGCAGTTCAAATCTCTAAAGTGAAATGTAAAAGTATTTACAAGAGTTTTATGATTATTATTATGCATTATTTTATTTATTATTATTCTGAAAGTTATTGAGATGAAAATTCCTTAAAATTATGCGAAACAACATGCAACTTATCTATTAGAGTTGAAATCCTAGTTTTTTTTGTTGCTTGTTTGATCTGAACATGGATGTAAATGGATGAAAATGTTTTTATTTTGTGTTTATGTTGAAAAATGAAATTGAAACACGAACAAGTTGCATTGTATTGGGTATGGGCAGGGTATTATAAGCAAATATTCTATTTTTATTACAATCATAGAGCAAATCCTTGAAATGAATGGAGATCAATGAAATGGGGTGTCAACTAAATACGATTTTTGTGTATTTGATTGAAGTTTATAAAAATCACATAAATTTGGGTCTTAATTTGACAAATTTAATTGAAATTTAGATTGAATTGTTTGATTTAGATTCAGGGCTGGACTTAAGATTCTCTTTTCCCAAATATATGATTAAAAGTGAAATTTCGCCCACCAACAGAATTTT
>LN483642.1:0-162906 GCA_900002565.1 Culicoides sonorensis | reverse complement strand
TAGAATCAGGGAAGACTTGAATTATTTTTTATGGGGGGTCGTAAGTATGAAAATGAAATTTTACCAACCTACATAATCTGAGACTCCCTCATGAACTATCCCCCCCCCTTTCAGAAGTTTGAAACGCCCTCTAGTGCAAGGTGATAAAATTCGCAGACACGTTCTTGTCTTGGGCTTAACAGAGCAGTTATTCTCGCTTGCTATTTTCTTGAATCGCTTGAAGTCAACGTGAAGCTCTTTGGTGTCGTTTTCTGAAAGCTTTTCATTGAATTCCATTGACACCCCTCAACTAACCTTTGAACGAAAACATAAAAATAAAACGAAATTATTGTACAAGGCAATAAAATACCAAGAAAAAGATGCAACAGCAGTTTCAATTCAACATCAACTCACACTCTCAATTCAAAAAATAAAAGTACATGAACTACACACAACAGACTCATATTGAATGTTATGCTTTATATAAAATGTTGTTGTTTTTTTTGTGTAGCAGTTATTTAATATTCTACGTGATGCTTAAAGCATTAAATTTTGCATTATTATTATTATTATACGAATGTTACGGTGAAGTAAAGCAACCTCCTCACCCCCCTAAATTTATACAATTTTTTCATGTTTTTGTTATTATTATTTGTATCTGAATTTTCAAAAAATTTTAATGTACTATTTGAGCTTCTGTTCAAAATAAAAAAGGAAAAACATTTCCAGGTCGAGTAGCAATAATAAAGCATCATGTATCTGTATGTGATGTATAGCGATATACAAGGAAATATTGAAATGAAAATGATGATAAAAAAAGTGAAAGAATATGAAGTTCATAACAATCTCTAATAATAATGAAAATGCATCAAACAACATGGATCGTATCGTGTTTTTTTTTGTATTTTAAAACTCCTTTATTTTAATTTTATATTGTTACTGTTTTCGTTTGATGTCTATTCTCTTGTCTATAACTTGACTTCATGCAATATTTCCTTCTTTATATCGTTATTTTATTGTTACTCAATTTTTAGTATCAACTCATTCCATGTCGAAGTCGAGTCAAGGCAGATCAGGGAGGTGCGTGCACTTGCATCTAATGTTAAAAATAAAAATTTACTTTCGCATGAGTTGTTTTGTTGTTGTTATTCTTTGTAATAATCATAATAATAAATTTTATGATGATTTTCTGGATGAAATGCTAATGTTTTTATATGTTAATGTAGTAATGATTCGGAGCAATTGAATCGTAAAAAATGTTATGCTAGGATTTTTTGTAGGTGTGTGTGCCTGGGATTTTATTATTTTATTGTACTGTGATATAAAATGCGGGAAATTGTTCTTCGATGATGATGAAAAAATGAGGATATTAAAATTAGTAGACATGTCAGGGGGTTTTCAGACAAATGTTGGACATGTTGATCGAATAAGCGAGATTTTGATTCACCTCTGCAGACACTTTTAGTGTGATTCATGGGATTACGGAAAACGTGCATTGTGACAAGTTCCAAATCGGAACAAGCTGGCTTTGCGAGGTAGTGCGATTAGCGAATACATTTTGGTAGATGCTTGTCGTAATATCGACTGGTTACTTGAGAAGCCGTTCAAGGTTTGTCGATGACACAGTCCAAGTTCGGATAGCTGAAATTAATCCATCTTTCACCCTTACAGACACTATTTGTGTGAATCATGGGATTCAGGTCGTGATATCGATAGGTTTCATCAATTCATCAAATTTAATGGAAACAGCAAAAATTGTCCGATATGCCGCTCAAAACATAACATAACAAATTTATGACATTGTTAATCGTTCATTGATCTTCCGATTTCTTAATTTTATGTTTTATTTTGATTTTTTCTTTACACACACATTCACGTATGTCACCTGATTCGAACAAGTTTGTATAGAACAAGAATCGGATAACTGTTTATTTCATTTTTTTTATTTGTATTGTAACTCAAATTTCGTTTAGTTTCATTTCAGCATTTGATTAAACTAAGCATAAAATGTATAAATTGGTTACTGTAATTTTTGGTGCTGTTTTTCTGCTCACATCGGTTTCATGTCTGAGCTTCAATTACCTTCAGGAATATTTGGTTGGTGAAGATGGACTTGAAAGTACAGCATCACAAATTAAGGGGATTATTCAATTAAAATCAAGTAAAAATTTAAATTTCATTTCAATTCACCTCGTAATTGAACATTTTTTAACAGTTTTAATAGGTGATGACATTGAATGGCTACTGCAACTCAAAAATTTCAGTATACAATTCAATGATACGAAACAAGCAAATGATATCCTAAACATAACGTGCACAACATTCGTTTCAAATCCACTGCTTCACACGCTTTTGCTAGATGCCGAAGATCCAACCAAAAATACGTGTCCTGATGAATTGAAACAACTAATTTCAAGCACTTTACTCACTTTTAATCATCAGAAGAAAAATAATGATGAGACTTCAAATGATAAAGATAAAAATTTCATTGACCACCTCAATTTCGGTCCCAGCTCGAATGTGTGTCGTCCCTTCAACAAAAAATACCGTGAAAACGATTTGTGTATCGTTACAACGACACTTCAAACGACAAATTGTACAAATGATGCAGATGAACCAAAGAAAAATGAATTGAATCTTACACGGACATCCTTATTCAATTTTTTCAAGTTAAATTACACAATTGAAGCGGTATTTGATGGCATCCATGGATGTGATATCACAATTACTTCAATGAAAAATCTCACAACAACCCGATTTTATGTGAAAAATGAAACAAATGACAATTATGCGTGTATCCGGGAAAAATATACACTCATTGAAGATGAAAATGATTCGATTGAAAAAAACATTGAATTGACAGTTGATATTAAGGAGGTTAAGGAGACACAAGATGAAGCGATTTTAGATGCAAAAATCGATGAAAAGGTAAATTTTTTATACGAAATTCTTTATTTTAATTGTAATTTCAATGTAAATTTAAATTTCAAGGTCAAAGTCCAATGGAAGTCGGAACCGGCAGAAGAATGGTTCGAGATGTTCAGTCTGATAAATTCAATTTATGCCGCAAATGTCGTTTACGGAACACTTTCTGAATGGGTTTTCTCGTAATCCTTGTAATCGACTCAATTTTTCATATTTCTTTTCATTTTAATCAATTTTAAACGCATCATCGTTTAAAGCCGTGCTTTATCCATTATTTACAACTTCAATGCAAATAATATGAGTACAAAAAAAAAAATAAGGAGATTCAAATACAAATGATAAAATTTCAAAGAAAAAAAAAATCTTTAAATAAAATAAAAATGAGCGATGATTCGAGTTACAAAAACGTTGTACGACAAAACGATGTTTTAAAATAAAAAAAGAATAAAAATTGCTGTAATAATGGAAAAAATTATGGGAAAATAAAAAAAAAATGAAATGAAATCATATAATGTAATAATAAAAGTAAAATAAATATTGAAGAGAGACGAAGAAGCAAAAAAAAGTGTAATCAGTAAAATAATATGAATTTCATCGTCATCATCATCGTTTTTTTTCTCCATTTCCCATCTATTTATGCACATTCACATACAAACACACACACACACAAACATTTTTCAAAGCAAAATATGATATTTATTCAACCATTCCGTTCAAACACAAATAATTTCTATTTAAATTGGAAATTGATATAAATGTTTGCTCATTTTTTTCATTTTTATTCCATTTTATACTTGAATATTCCTGATTTTTTGCAATTTTTTTTGTTACGTGGAATGTGTAACCAGAGTTATTCAGGATATGAAAATGAAAAAAA
Organism: Culicoides sonorensis; assembly: GCA_900002565.1. NCBI lineage: Eukaryota > Metazoa > Arthropoda > Insecta > Diptera > Ceratopogonidae > Culicoides > Culicoides sonorensis. The sequence goes on along the minus strand of LN483642.1, from coordinate 159,125 downwards.
TTCGTATAAGATGAGCAAGAGCCATGGAGCCTCATCATTTGAATCAGGAGGTCATGTTTGAATAAAAGCTGAGACAATTTCAGGTCGTTTTATGAGATTTTGAGGAAATTTTAGTGATCAGACTACTTTGAACTGATAATTTGACATTTTTCATTGAATTTGACAAAAAAATCGAGTTTTTGAGGACTTTCATGGTTCAGTTTTTAAATATTCTCGGGCCATAATTTCAAGAATCTTTGAAAAAAGACTTTTTTAAGCTCGTTTTCTTAGGGTGGAAGCTCAGCTCTGACTTGGTACACAAATTTGAACACAATTTTCAAGGTTAAAGCAAATTTTAACCCTTAGTAACTCCTCTCAAGTTTTTTTTCTCAGGAAATTGTTGATGCCTTCTGATCAAAAGTGATCAATTTTATCCTAAGACCACTATTTTTTGGGATTACAAGGTCATTAAATTCCAAATTTTCATTGAAAATTGAATTTTCACATTAAAAATCCCCGTTTGTGTGATCAAGGGTTAAAATTTCTATTTATTTTACAATAAATTTAAAATTAAATTGATACATTTATTGGTTACTGCGCAAATACTCATTTCAATATCATATCATCGATGTATGAAGGAAAAAAAACAAATATTGGATAAATTGTGATTGAATAACAAGCAAAGAAAAAGCAAAATTTACTCTATAAATCTCATAATATTGATAAAAAAATAAATACATACAGAAATATTATTATTTATTTACTGTCAAAGACTGTTTTTAAACAGAGGGGAAGAAAATCGACAAACTTTAAAAGGAAATCATCAATTATTTGAAACGTATGCTTTGATGATGTGACGACAAGCCATGTAAAATTATAAACAACAACAAATACGAGGAAAATGTAATGAAGAAGTATCTTTGGGGGAATCTTAATAAATAAGTAATAATAATAAAATCTTCATCTCCATCATAATTTTCATCATCAGAAATTTTCCCCTATTTTTTTTATTGACATCATTTTTTTTAATGTAAAGTAAAATTTACTTCACACAACTTAAGTTTGTTAGTTAACATTCAATTTATATGGATTGTAAACACAGTGAGTACATAAAATTCAACATGTTCCGGTATTTTTACTGGATCAATAAAGAAAAATGATAAATTATTTTCATCATATAACATAAAAAAATAAAGTAAAATAATGAATTATAAATCAGATACGAATTCCTTTGGGACAGAGAGAAACGTTGATGATTAATGGTGGGAATTATTTAAAAATATAATAAAAATAAAAAAAAGGAAACAAAATTTACTGACTTTAATACTATTGGACATAAATTTCCGGTTAAAATTATATTTGATGTATTTCAATAAATAAATGACCGTTTAAATATCGAACATCAAACAGCATCAAATTTATTATGCAAATTTAATGCAATTACAATTAAATTGAACAAATTGATATACACAAAATGGCATTAAGTCAAATTTATGCAAGGCTAATTGAAAATTTTAGTGGAAGGAATTATCATTTCAAATGAGATTATGGTGTTTGCGAGGATTGAAGTTAAAAGGAGGAAATGAGACATAACAATGTGAAACGTGGTCTTGAATTATTTGTAAAAGCGCATTTAAATGTCATGCAATTCATTAAAAATCGTGGAAAGGTTATTAAAGCTCAAGCAAGTCATTAAAAATTTTACAAAAGTCATTAAAAATTTCGCAAAAGGCATTAAAAATTTTGCAAGAGTCTTTAAAGCTCATGCAAGTCATTAAAAATTTCGCAAAATCGTTAAAAATTTTCCCAAAAATCATTAAAAATTTCGCAAAATCGTAAAAAATTTCCCAAAAGGCATTAAAAATTTCGCAAAAGTCATTAAAAATCTCGCAAAAGCCATTTAAGCTCACGCAAGTCATTAAAAACCTCGCAAAAGTCATTTAAAATTTCGCAAAATTCGTTAAAAATTTCGCAAAAGTCATTAAAAATTTCGCAAAAGTCATTAAAAATTTACGAAAGTCATTTTAGCTCACGCAAGTCATTAAAAACCACGCAAAAGTCATTTAAAATCTCGCAAAGGTCATTTGAATTCTCGCAAAAGTCATTTTAGCTCACGCAAGTCATTAAAAGCCTCACAAAAGTAATTTAAAATCTCGCAAAAGTCATTTTAGCTCATGTAAGTCATTAAAAATCTCGAAAAAGTCATTAAAAATTTTACGAAAGTCGTTAAAAATTTCGCAAAAGTCGTCAAAAATTTCGCAAAAGTCGTTTAAAAATCTAAAAACATTTTTTTTCCAAATTCACTAATAAAAATGTTCAAATTAAAAAAATTTTATATGAATTGATGTCATATTTATCGTCTTACATGTCACTGATCATAAAAAATTATGAAAAAAATATGTTAAATGTGTTAAACGAAGAAAAAAAGACACAAGAACAAGCATGAATAGAGATTTGAATTGAATCTAAATGGTTTTGTGAAACGTGACGCATTTTTTCCAAGCCAAACCAAAAATTTATATGAAAAAACAGTTTTTCTCATTCTCCGTCCATTTTCCTTTTTTTTCTTCGTTTCAATTCGAAGAAGTTGTCGTCGTTACAAGATAATTTATTGTGTGTCACCGTGCTTTGTATGTTGTCGTTCATAAATAATGTGTTTCAAAAAAAACATACAAACACAGAAAATAACCCTCCTGAGACCTGATAATGAAATATATTGTTAGATTTTCCAAAGATTTATTCATTTCCACTTACATTGAACATTCCATGAGGGTATGAAATAAATAAAAAAAAGTAATATGACAAAAACTTCATCATAAAACAACTGTCAATATAAGTTTTTTTTCAACATTTTCATCCAGATAAAGATTGAATGTGTTTTTTCCTATTCATTCAGTTCTTGATCTATTCATAACAAAACTTTTTTCTCCTTGTAACAAGAAAATAGTTTTGTTTCACTTCCTTTATCAATTCTTTTTTTTCGTGCTCGTAACTTCCTGTAAATTTTTTTTTACCTTCATAGAATGACACACACATCACAACGATGACGATGATGATGTGAGATAAAATGTCGTTTTCTGTTGTTATTATTTTTGATTATGACTTATGGATAAATTTTCTCTTCCTCACAACCATGCAGCAATGTCGGCTTCCCATTCACATACAAGCATTTTTTTTTGTTCATGATGACACTGACGATGTATGATATGAAGACAAAAGGCAAAATAGCAGTAAATATCATCGATGAAAGAGATCTAATATTCTGATAGTGTTTCGATTTTCTCAATTTATACAATATATTATGTCTAGGCTTCTCCTTTTGATTTACTGCTAAATGGAGAGAAAGGAAAATGAATTGTGTGTGTTTTGTTATAAATTTGGTTGTAAGGTTGTAAATTTTGTGTGAAAAATGTTAAATTGAAGTCGATTTATTATGATTGGGTTACGATTCAGACGTGCTTGTAAATAAAATGAGCTGATAATTTTTTTGTTTCGTTTTAAATTGAAATCGAATTTTATCACAGATTTTAACTTCAGTGATGTTTTTTCGATTGTTTTATGGCTGTGTGATAAAATTTCCTCCATTTTCTGGATGACTTTTCAAGGAAAAAAATGAGGAAAGTGATCGTGAATGATAGGCACGAGTGCATTTCTATAATTAGAATGCACCATTTCTTAAAATTTTGCAGTTTTCAGTATTTTTGGAAATTTTGTTGGATTTTTTGAAGATTCTACGTTTTTTGCGATTTTATGAATATTTTTGATACTTCGAAGTTTTTGAAAATCAGCCATTTTGCCAAATTCCATGCAAAATTTCTGCTGTTTTTGAAAATTATGTAAATTATCGCAGTTTTCCATCATGTTAAAAATTTCCGCCGTTTTTTTGTAAATTAACGATTCTCCGAGATTTAGAAATTTCTGCAGTTTTCGGAAAAATTCACGGTTTTCTACACTTTTCCAAGTTTTAGTGGTTTTCCAAAATTTCCCGTATATTTTTAAAAATTTCGCAATATTTGAAATTATTGCGATGTTTGAGCATTTTTCGATTTTCGAAATTTTGACTGTTTTCCATACTTTTCAAAATTCTTACGCGATTTTCCGTGTTTTTTTTAATTTTGCGGTTTTAAAAACTTCTACCAAGAGAATCTGCTTTTTAGTAAATTTCCGCGGTTTTTCAAAAAATCGTCCGTGGTTTTGCCAAAATCGTCCATTTCAAAAAATTCCATGGTTCTGCACAATTTCCGCTGTTTTTGAAAATTTTGTAATTTATCGAAATTTCTCGTGATGTTGAAAATTTCCTGTGTTTTTTGAAAAATTAGCACGCTCCGAGATTTAGAAATTTCTGCAGTTTTCGGAAAAATTCACGGTTTTCTACACTTTTCCAAGTTTTAGTGGTTTTCCAAAATTTCCAGGCTATTTTTAAAGATTTCGCAGTTTTTGAAATTATTGCGATGTTTGAGTATGTTTCGATTTTTAATTTACGCGATTCCCCGGGTATTTTTTTTTAATTACGCAATTTTTTAAATTTTCACGATTTCAAAAATTCTGCGTTTTATCGCAATTTTCCATGATTTTGAAAATTTCCAAGGTTTTTTGAAAATTTACGATTCTTCAATTTTCTGCAGTGTCCGAAAATTTCACGGTTTTCCAAACTTTTCAAATTCTTGCGGTTTACCAAAATTTTCCGTATTTTTTAAAGCTTCCGCCGATTTTAACCATTTTTCGATTTTTAAAGTTTCCACGGTTTTTTAAAATTTCCACGATTTTTAAAAAATCCGTGATTTTGCAAAAATTGACCACTTTGTAAACACAGACAGACGACATGACCGGCCCCAATACTCCTTTTTTTCCAATTTCCTCTCAAATTTTTGATTTTAGTATGATCTTACGAGATCACATTAAGACAGACACTCATGTCGAACGAAAAAAAACTTCAATTCATGCTAGATTAAGGTCCATTTAAAGTCGTTTCTTGTCGACGCACGTAAAGCAATATTTTATTACATCATTTGTGGTTAAAATTTCCCTTTTTTTTTGCTCTTTATTCTATTTAATATCAAATCATCTTTATGATTATTATTGTAATAGTTTCAATGGAATGGGAATAAATGGGATAGAAAATGAATTCTATTGTTACAAATAAAAAGGCTACAGAATGATATTTTGCTTTGTAGGAAATTTTATCGTATGTTAAAGCCGAAGTATTCTCAGGAAAATTTGAAATTACTCATTGAAATTTCAAAAGTGAGCTGATTCCATAAAATGAGGTCCTATCAGCGTCCCATGAAAGCTTGGACCAATAAATTCCATGAATTTATGATGCAATTTCATATTTTATCTGATAATTTCATCTCACAATTCATTTCTTAACATGAAAAGGATAAAAAAACTTCCATTAAAGATTGTCACAAGGAAAAAAGAAGTAAGGAAAAAAATCATCTATTGTCATATTGTTGCAGATTACGATTATTATTCAAGATAGTGCCACTTTTTTCCTCTCACATCCCATTTCTTTTGTCGTTTTATGAGCCTATGGAACATTACGATAATCATCATCAATATCACTATTATTATAAGTGTTACGTTTGCTAAATTACTCTATTTTTTCTAAGAAGATTCAAAGAATGGTGACTTATATTATTATTTTTATTATTGGGTTTTGATCTCATTCCGATATTAAAAGGTATCAAAATATTGTTATTAGAAAAATGAGCGTTAATTTAAGATTTTTATGGGATTTTGATATGATTTTTTTGTAATAAAATTGCTTCTTCATAGAAATTCAATTCAAATTCTGATAATATTGTGAATAAATATTAAACTTTTTATTTGCATAAATACTGAAACTGTTAATAGTAAAAATAAAAAAAGTTCATTGATCTCTTGTTTGTTTGTTTTTGTTTTTTTTTTGTATGTGAATATCACTTAAGACGTTAAATTTTGTACAATTTCTGGTTCTGGTTTCTTTTCAATGACAGTTTCCTTTGGAACTGGCACATCTTCAATTTTATCAATGGACTTTTCCTCTCCATCTTTAGTTAAATCGGCCTCAACTGGTGGTGGCAGACTCTCACAATCTTTTTGTTCTGATTTGACGAAAAATGTGCGTGAAATTCTGTATTTGTCTAAAATACCATACGCTTGTTGCATGACTGGACCTGGAGCGAGACGCTCTCTTGTGAAGACCCATGCACTTTCGGTATGTCCAATGGGGCCAATTCTTGTGCATGAATAAATGACAGCAAAATTATCGTAATCTGTATCCAAAATTTGTAGGTTTGTGTCATAATTTACAGGGAATGACTGATATTTGACATTCAAAACACTTTCAGGTCCTTTAACGGTACCACCAACAACTCCAGACACGATTCGTTGCACATTTGTACTAAATTAAACGACATTTTTAATGTAAATTCATTTTAAATTGAAATTCAACTCACATTCGACTTGTATACGCGTTATTCACCCATAATTTGCCATCGGGACGATATTCGTATGTGACTTGGACACACTTGGTTCCAACTTCAGAGACAGTGAAATATCGTTCAGCCTCATACCATGTACCTAAAAACCTGGATTTGTTGAAATTTGCCATGGGTTCATAGTCTGGACATCCGCCGAAGGCAGGTACTTGAGCCCTAGCGCCCAATCCAATGACAGTTAAAATTAAAATAATTTTTTGTATCATTTTAAGTTGAAATAACTTCACTTCCATGCAAGACAATTCAAAGAACTAAACTGAATTAAGTTCATACACGCGCTTTTATATACAAAAATATTATCGCTTCAAATAACGGTAATTTCGTCCCATGTTTTGGTCATTTCTTTACTTTAAAATTGTTTGATTTATAAATTCTAACATCAATGCAATACTAATCATATGTAAATTTTCTGTAAAAAAAATACGTTTTTTCTGTGTTTTGTTTACATATTCTTCGTATTATGATACACAATATCATTTGAAATGAAATAGCGTGGGCTGCCATAACTCGTTTTTTGTAACATTGAGCGTTGTTTTGACTGGAGGCTCTTGAACTTTTGAATTTAAATGTACATTAAATTGAAAGAAATTTACCCAAATTTTGATCAAACGGGCAAAATTTTAGTAAATTTTCAAGGTCATTCAAGAAAATAGTGCCTAACTCCCTGATTTTAACTTCAAATGCTCGGTTTGAAGAGCTTTGAAACGCCACATCCAAGGAAATGACGTCCTTGACCCACTTAATTCCGATTTCCATGGTATTTTTACATTAAAAATTCCATTTTTTGTTACACCTTTCGCTTACAATGAAGATTGAATGCAAACAAATCAGTGCTCTCCCAAGGAAAACGTGAAAATATGTTATCAGTACAATAAAAATTTAAAAAATCACAAGCACACACAAACACAAGTACGATGAAAAATGTGATTCAACTATGATTATTACTCCCATCATTTCCTTCATCAACCAACACCATCAACCTTCATCATTTTATATTATATTTTTTTTCCTTTTTATTAACTCAAACTTGTCCTAATTCCATATTATAAGATAAGAAGTCAAGCTCGAGCACTAATACAATGCAAAAAAAAAAATAATAAAAGAAGAATTATCATTATTATTATTTTTATTTTATTATCATCAAACCATAGTGATAACACACCAAAAGCATGAAAGGCACACACAAATAAATAAATGAAAAGAGGAAATCAAAGTTAAAATGAGTCATAATGAATGAATGAAGTATAAGAATGGCAAAAAAAGAAAAGGAAAATAAAACATAATGAATGAAATGGCGTGAAACAATTTTTATGTTTTTTTTTCCTTTTAATGAATTTGTATTTGACTTCATTTCATTTGAAAACTCGTCTGTCTCGTATTTTTTCATAATTTTTCTTCGTCGATCTTCTTTTTCATTTCAATTTCATATAAATCGCATCGTAATTACGATTGAAAATTGCTTTGATTCATTTGAATGGTTTCAAGATTTTCTTTTTTTTCATGTCAAATGCTCCTTTTTCAGAGTTAACAAGCATTTCCGGGGAAATTTCAATTCAAATTCAAATAAATAAAAATGAAAAATAAAAAGGAAGTTGATAAAAATTAAGCTTATATTCAAGTTGATTCATGGCATAATTTTACTATGAACTGAAGTGAAAAACAAGATTTTAATCATAAAAGTACATAATAATTTTATTTTGTTGGATGATTGCCATCACTTCACACACACACACTTCACTATGAAAGAAATTCTTTTAAAAGTAACTGAAAATTCAACGCATATTGTCCCAATTTCATTTCAAAAGCTAAAGTTTAAATGGAATCAAGGGAGTGAGAGATGGCAAAAAAAGTGTCAAATTCAAGCAGAAACGGGACATAACTCACATTTTATTTGCATATGAACTCAAATTAAAAAAAAAAAAAATAAAATAAAAAAAAGCTTGTTGAACTGATAATGTCTCCGTTTTTAATGGGTTTTGTCAATATGCCAATCACTTTGGTTCGTTGAAGATTTTTTTTTTAAATAAACGATATTTTGAGTAAAATGAAATAAAAAAGAAAAAAAACAATTCATTTTAAGATCAACCGATAAAATTTCATACAGCATTTGAATTGAATACGCTTTGATTGAATTGAAATTGATAACAGATGGCGCTTTATAGATTTTCTTTAATTACTATTAAATTTCAATGGAGTTGTGTTAAAATGAAGCATTTTAAATGAATAATTTTGCATTTAAGCGTTTTTGGGATCAGTATTTCATGAAATTCATAGAAGAAATTTCATTTAACTTTATGACCGAAGTATGAAAGCACTCACACTGAAAATTGTTTGACTTTCAATTAGCGTCATATAAAAAATGAGTGAAAACTTTCATAAAGTGACATTAAATTTACATTTAACTTCCCTTGAGTACTATTTTTCAAAAAAAAAATGTTCTACTTATTTTCTATTTTTTATACATATTTTAAATGAAATTTCGTTTAAAAAGTGCAAGGGACTTATTTTTACTGGAAGGTCGTTAAATGTTGATTGCCTAGTTTTTTTGTATGTTCAAGGTCAACAATGATCAAAAAGTGGCCAAAACTTTGAAAAAATGGGCTAAATTTTTTTAAACTGACCGTTAAATTTATTAAACTTCAAAATTAACCGTTAAAATTTCAAAAAATATTCAAATTGACCGTTAAATTAAAAAAACTTCAAAATTAACCGTTAAATTTCAAAAAAAATATTCAAATTGACCGTTAAATTTAAAAAAACTTGTAAGAATTTGACAGTTGAGTGCCATACACAATTTTTTCTTATCAAATTGAAAATTAATTTTAATATTCATCCTTATTGTATGCAATATATAACAAAATTCCATTAAAAATTTTCTTCAATGATAAAGTTTTACAATGCACATTACATATACAGGAGACCGTCATTTACTTTTTAAACTTTTCCCCCCTTTTTTCAGTTACAATAACGTTAAAATATGTTTTCACATCATAAAATATCTTACATCTCCTTAAAAAAAATTCTTTCAATGTTTTATTAACCCAGTTTTTAAGCATATTTTTATGATATTTTTTTTTGCTTAAAATGTATACACTTTGATTGCAACTTTTTATGTTTTTTTTTTTTTTTAAAGGAAAGGAAAATTATCCTGAGAGAAACGTTTAAATGAAAATATGAAGCATATAAAATGAAATCAAAAAAGAAAAATTGTTTGAGTAAATGTAAGAACTCTTTTAAAAGTCTCCTTTTTTTATGACATTTGCTCGTTTATTTTTTTTATGAACTTTTTCAAAGAAATCTATGCTAGAAAACACACAAGCACACACACTCAATTCAGTGGATGTTAAGAAAAAGTATGTCAAATGTACGTGTTTTTTGAAGAAGTCTTATGAAAATCGTTCTTAGGTCTCATTTTTATTGCAAAAAACTGGAATTGTGTTCACGATTATTGTTTTTATTGTTTTTATTTTACATTTAAATTTATGTTTCGTGGAAATGTGGAGTGGATGCTGCAGATGTGCTTCAAAGGTAACGAAGCAATGCAAATGCAGAGTTAAATTTATTGAGAAAGTGAAGAAAGGAATAAAAGTACATTTTTCACATTTTCTTGGTTTAAGTGGTGAATTTGCATTAAAAAAAAGAAAATGGCATTGCTGAAACATTTCGCTCGTTAACCACAGGATACAGCAAAAAAACAGTGTAGTACTTTTATGTCGCGCGTCGTCACTCTTTTACATTCCTCAAAGTGATTTTTTTTGTATTTTTTTATAACCCTAATGTGACTCACTTTTACATTTTCCTGAGCATAACATTAAAATAAAATGGCATGTCAAGGGATGAGTTACGATGCTGCTTTTAAGAGAATTGTGACATTGACTCTAAATTATATTAAAGCCACTTAAGGAAAAAAATGAATCTACTTTTACAAGTTTCATGTAAGTATTTTTTTTTTGTATTTTAACCTAAAAATCATAATAAAAAAGATAAACAATTTCAGGTGAGAGACTCATGTTTAAAAAAAATGAAAAAAAAATAAATGAAAATTTAAACCTTTTTCCACTTGTGTGACTGACAGGTAAGAAGATACGGGTAAAAATTGTATATGAAAAAAATAAAACCGGGAATGCACGTATCAGGAAATTATATTAAATCCAGTGTTCTTTTGTGGTTTCCCTTCATACAACATTATTTGAATGATTTCATGTAGAAAGAAAAAAAAACCATGAAACAGTGCAGTAACAGTGAATTTTATTAAAATTTAGTATGTGTGTGTAGACAAAAAAAGGAGGGTTATTATGCCATGTTGTAGTCAAACACAGTACTTTTTTTTTGATGAAATACGAGGAATTTTCGTGATACACAGAAAAAAAATCAAAAACGTTTTTTCTTGTTATAATTATAATTGTGTTTGAATTTTTAAAAACTCGTCTAACAAGGACAGGAGATTACTTTTGAGGTTATTCAAATCATATCACATGGAAAATCAATGTAGATTAACATCTTAATCTAGTCCTTAACCTTTTTTAAGCAATAGTTTAAATGACATTTCATTTTGACATAACTGACAACTGTCAATTAAATTTCTTTGCTTATTTGAAACCGATCTGATAAGATAAAATCCGTACAATTACATCACGATTCAAATTGAAAAAGCTATCTATATTTAATTTGAACAGTTTTGACTGTGCAACGAAAAAAATTACGAATAATTTGACAGCTGTCAACTGTCAACACAAATGTTGAAGTTTATGAGCTTTAAAGGACTCGGATCATATAAACATGAAAGCTAAATTTCAAAAATTTAAGTTTAAATTAACTTTTGACATCTAAAAAATTAATAAATGTTGACATTTATCACATTTTTGACACATGACAGCTGTCAATAAAAATTCTTTAGTAGCTGCGAACCGATTTGTTAAAGTTAAAGTCGTACAACGGTAACCATTTGAAATTAAAAATCAGGTTTTAGGTGAAAATCACAAATGTGACATAAAATAAACGTTCTTGAAATTTGACAGAGCTGTCAATTGTCAACACAAATATTGAAATTTATGAGCTTTAAAATAAATTAAAACATAGATTATCTAAATATGAAAGCCAAATTCTAAAATTTAGTTTAAGTTGACTTTTGACACCTACAAAATTAATAAATGTTGATCACATGAATCACATTTTTGACATATGTCAACTGTCAAGTTCTTTGTCAACTAAAAACCGATCTGATATAATAAAACTCGTTCAATGGTGTTTAATTGAAATTAAAAATCAAATTTTATGGGATAACTCTCAAATGTGACATATAAAAACGTTCTTGAATTTTGACAGAGCTGTCATCTGTCAACTTAAATTTTGTTATTTATTAGACGTCAATATAAATGTCTATAACGTCTACCATAATATTAGACGTTCATTTAAATTTGAAATCCAATTCAAAATTGTAAGGTTAAAGTAAGCTTTTGATGAAATTTCATACATTGACATTCATCACAGTTTTGACACATGTCATCTGTCAACTGTCACGTATTATTTTAAAGTTAAATGGACTTTTATTACTTTTCAAGGTCATTTAAATATCTTAAACTTCATCTAAATCAATACTTTTAAGATAATGTAAATATTTAACAAAATTTTAGACACTTGAAATTTGTTTTGACATTTGTCAACTGTCACTCAAGTTATGATAATAAATGAGCATTCAAGCATAATACAAGAAAAACAATAAATTTAATTCTATGATAATTATTGTTATTTTAATTTTAATGCCAAATTCATATAAGTCTCAAGAAAAATAAAAATACAAACCATTTGTATTCTAATTTTATTTTAATTTTTATGTAAATTTTCCTTTTTATGATACATGAATTTCCTACTTCCTTTGATAGGAATGAGTGATTCTATGACAACGCTGATATAAAATTCAAGTACAACAACAAAAAAAGGAGATACTGTGAATAAAATTAAAACAGATCAATAAATTTTATTTTAAGATAAACGAAAGTAACATTTTCTGAATGATGCTTTTTTATTTCATTTCATTTCATATTTCATAGAGATAAGAAAATTTTTCTTGTCTTTCACACACACAGTAAGAAATGAAGATGAATAAAAACACTTCAAAACAGCAGGAAATTATCATCACCATCATCAGGAATTTTATCTGTACAATTTTATAATTCAATGTAAAATATTTTCGTTTTATATAAAGTAAACATATAAAATATCACTTCAGGTAATATCAGTTTATCACAAAATCAGCACTATCTTATTCTAGGATCAAATTGTTCAGTAACCGATTTGTGTGTTGGCGTGTGTGTGTGTGTGTGTGTGTGTGTTTTTCATTGAAATTCAGTGAAAAATGTTTATTTTATTTTTTTCTCTCTCTCTCTTTCAATGTTTCAAAGACAATATGAAATTTTTTACATGTGTGTGTGTGTGTGTGTGATGATTTTCAATGGAATTGAATTGAATTGAATCAATTTATCACACAGCTTGATGGATTCTTATTCTTCACAGCAGCAGTTAATATTCAAGAGAATTACATGTCTTATGTTAAATATCGAATTAATCTCACTTTTATTTGTACATCGGCTTGAAAGTAGATTATTTATTTCATTTTAATGATATAGAGACCCAGAAAATTGAATAAAATTCAGCAAAATCAGTGAAAAAATTCATCCGGGACTGGAATTTTGCATATTTGAGTATTTCATATTAAATTATTTAACGCAAAATATGTTTTATGCCAATATGATATAATTTTTAATCAGAATAACAGGAATTAAATGTCATGTACATACACCCACACACATACACACACACACACATTCACATACAGGAAAAAAACTCATAATAATTTTTCAGGCATAATTACGAGCAATAAAAATCATAGAATACCAAATAGATAAGGCAAATGGAATGAAATGAAATGAAATAAAACAAACATAGTCGTGTCTGTATACGTATGTGTGTGTGTGTGTGTGTGTACGTATTTAAGTTTCGCAGAACAAATTGAATGACATACACCAGATGTACGATTAAATATATAAAATAAAATAAAATAATAAAACAAATAATGAGAATAAATGTGTTTGTATTTTGAGGAATTTTGTTATAATTTCAATGAAAAATTATGTGTGGGTATTTTTGTCTCTGTGTATGTATGTGTGTACGTACCTCGTATACATGTAAATGTGAATTAGAACTTTTATGTTTAATTTTATTAGATTTATTGCAAAAATTTTGTCTCATATTTATTTTATTTTATTTATCTTCTTTTTCTTTTTGTGGGTTTTTTCCTTTTAAATTACATCTTTTGGGTCCCTTTTTTCATTTTAATATTACAATACAATAAATTACCAGTCGTTTACACTTGTTTTTACACATTTATTCCATGGAATATGAATTTCATTTTTTCTTTCCTCTCATTTTAATTTAATGATTAAAAGATCGGAGTGTGAGATAAATAAAAATTTGAAATTCAAAAGGTCATTTTTTGAATTCACATGAAATTTCATAATTTTCATTTTTTTTTTTATCAACGTTCATCTCTGGGAATCTGGGAAATAAAATTGTATTCATGATGCTTGAAATGAAATATTAATTCAATTAATATCAAGTTTCCTCTCATTTTTATATTTATTTATTTTATTTTTTTTGTTGCCTTTATATATATTAATCAAGGAAAGTAAAGCCATACACATATTTCACATTTCTCGACAAATTATAACAAAATAAAATAAAAAAATAACACACACACACACACACAGTTGAAATGAATCACCCACATGAAGCGTATTGAATTACTGTGATTAATTTCTCGACATTAAACAGACTCTTAACTCACGTACAAATCTGTTATCTAGGATATTTTTATGTGTGTGTATGTATCACTCATGGCTACCAGCAAGCAATATTACTTAATTACAGCCACATTTTATCCATGATGTGATTCTGTTATGAGCAAATACACACACATTGACACACGTTTCAGTTCTCATCTACTTATACAACTCATTGAATTCAACTGTTAATAAATGAAGGAAAATTGTGGGATGGAACAGCAGGTGGCGTGTGTTCACTTGAATGGAATGGAATGAGAGACCTCTTGATGCTGTGACAGAAATTGTATTTATAATGACAATAATAAAAAAAATACAGAAAAAATGATAGTGTGATATAGTTGGATGAAGAAAAAGATGATGATGATGAACAAAAAAAAACAAATTATTTGTCACCATGGTGTAATTTTTATCACACTCTACTCTAGATTGCATTTCAAGTAATATAGACACATATTTCTTTTTCGTTTTCAGTGTAACATTATGAGAGAATGGTTTGTTTATTTAGTTCTGAGAATTGTGTGCCTGTGTGTGTGTATTTGTTGATGTGGTGGATTTTCTAAGTGGTTTAGCAATGTGGATTTACAACAGAAGATATAAAATTATGTGGATTAACAAACCGTACTTGTGACATGAGATATCGCTTGTTCACACCAAATTATCATGATGTGAGAGTAAAAAAGGTGTGAAGTTGGCAATTGTTCAAATTTCAATTCAATTCACTGAATGTCATGTGTGATATTTTTCCCAGTAAGCTTTTTCGGGACCAAGTTCCTTGCAATCTCTTGGTAAATTGAAGTGAATTCGGTCACATTTCATTGATTGTCATGCTCTCATGAATTTTATCCACTTTCAATATTATTACTTGCATTGCAATTTCATATAGTATTTGATCCTTTTATAGGTTATTTTATTTTATGTTCAAGTAAATATACAAAAAAAAAATGCAAGAGAGTATCAAAACACACAGTAATCTAATGCACTAAGGGTTATAAAAAACATTGAGACGCATATAAAATAAATAACAGCAAAAAAAAATTTCCATTGTATATGAGCATCGGAATGTCACATCACATGTACATTGAATGAAAATGCAGTGAAAAATATTGGAAAAACGTAAATTGAACGAAATTATGAAATGGATGCAACATCACATTGTCAAATCGACCCGTTTTAGTAAATTATATCATCAAACGGTTTTCAGTGAATAACATCGTCAAACGGTTTTTAGTGAAATACAACTTCAATCGGTTTTCAGTGAAAATTATTGTCAAACGATTTTCAGTGAAAATCATCGTAAAACGGTTTTCAGTGAATCACTTCGTTAAACGGTTTTCAGTGAAAATCTTCGTAAAACGGTTTTCAGTGAAAATCATCGTCAAACGGTTTTTAGTGAAAATCATCGTTAAACGGTTTTCAGTGAAAATCATCGTCAAACGGTTTTCAGTGAAAATCATCGTCAAACAATCTTCAGTGAAAATCATCGTCAAACAATCTTCAGTGAAAATCATCGTCAAACGATTTTCAGTGAAAATCATCGTAAAACAATTTTCAGTGAAAATCATCGTCAAACTGTTTTCAGTGAAAATCATCGCCAAAGGATTTTCAGTGAAAATCATCGTCAAACGGTTTTCATTGAAAATCATCGTCAAACAATCTTCAGTGAAAATCATCGTCAAACGGTTTTCAGTGAAAATCATCGTAAAACGGTTTTCAGTGAAAATCATCGTTCAAACGGTTTGCAGCGAAAATTATCGTAAAACGGTTTTCAGTGAAAATCATCGTCAAACAGTTTTCAGTGAAAATCATCGTCAAACGATTTTCAGTGAAAATCATCGTCAAACGGTTTAAAGTGAAAAAACATCGTCAAACGGTTCTTAGTGAAAATCATCGACAAACGATCTTCATTGAAAATCATCGTAAAACGGTTTTCAGTGAAAATCATCGTTCAAACGGTTTGCAGCGAAAATTATCGTAAAACGGTTTTCAGTGAAAATCATCGTCAAACAGTTTTCAGTGAAAATCATCGTTCAAACGGTTTGCAGTGAAAATTATCGTAAAACGGTTTTCAGTGAAAATCATCGTCAAACGGTTTTCAGTGAAAATCATCGTCAAACGATTTTCAGTGAAAATCATCGTCAAACTATCTTCAGTGAAAATCATCGTCAAAAGATCTTCAGTGAAAATTATCGTTAAACAGTTTTCAGTGAAAATCATCGTTGAAAGGTTTTCAGTGAAAGTCATCGTTAAACGGTTCTCAGTGAAAATCATCGTCAAACGGTTTTCAGTGAAAATCTTCGTCAAACGATCTTCAGTGAAAAGTATCGTCAAACGGTTTTCAGTGAAAATCATCGTCAAACAATTTTCAGTGAAAATCATCGTAAAACGTTTTCAGTGAAAATCATCGTCAAACGGTTTTCAGTGAAAATCATCGTCAAACTGTTTTCAATCCAAATCATCGTAAAACGATTTTTAGTGAAAATCATTGTAAAACGGTTTTCAGTGAAAATCATCGTCAAACGATCTTCAGTAAAAATCATCGTTAAACGATTTTCAGCGAAAATTATCGTCAAAAGATCTTCAGTGAAAATCATCGTCAAACGATCTTCAGTAAAAATCATCGTAAAACGATTTTCAGCGAAAATTATCGTCAAAAGGTTTTCAGTGAAAATCATCGTCAAACGGTTTTCAGTGAAAATCATCGTTAAACGGTTTTCAGTGAATCACTTGGTCAAAAGGTTTTCAGTGAATCACATGCTACATGGAAATTCGACACATAACTGGCCTCAAAATCCCATTTTTCTCCTCATTTTAATGTAAATTCATTTCAAAAAATGTACTGTAAAGGACCAGGTGAGTGAATGAAGTGTGAGAAATGAATGTGTCAGTTTCAAATAATTTTGTTTTATATTCACTTTTTTTTCAAGTCATGCCACTAAATCTATTCAGTGCATAACCATTTTTTGATACTGAATACGATGAATTTTTAGATGAATGTTTTTTTATTTTAAAAAAGTTGATACTTTTTGTACAAAACTTTTTGTTGTTGTTGTTGTGATTTTGTCATTATGAATGAATGTTATGGACTATGTGAAATAGAAAAATGATAAGCCACATGATATTTTTGTATTAACTGAATGGAAACTTTTTTTTTTGCTGTATTTTGATTATTATTAGGATGAATGTGACATGTGAAATTGTAATTAAAATCTATTCGGTATCTAAAAATTTCATTTTGTAAAAGTTTTCTTGATAATCGTAATTCGATGAATTTCGATGAAACTGAATTTGAAATCTATGAGTATGGGATAATAAAAAAAATAGATTAAATTGAGTCACAGCAGCCGCGACTCTCAGCATGACATCATATTGGCATCAAAAACTGACAATGACAAGAATATAAAACAAAACCAACAACAGACTGCATGCAAAATCATTTATTATTACGCTTCCAAGCATTTTTGCCTTATTTTTTTTGAAATAATATTTTTTGCATTAATCTGGTTGTCTCTGTTTTTTTTTGGTGTTGTATTAAATTGAAATTCAATTTTAATTACACTGAAAAATGCGATCTCAAGACCAGTTCGATGTCCGAAAATGACAATTGACTTTATTTCATCGGCAGGTGGCGCTGTTTCAATGTAACAAAAGCGCTTGGACTTGAAATCAAATATTTTTATGAGAATGAAATTCAATTAAAAGGACTTGTAAACAGAAAATACGCTTAGATTGACATTTCAATGTCAAATCTCCCAATTTTCCTAGAACACGATCAAATTTGAATGTGAAAAAAATTGTTTCAGATTATATTATTTTTTTTTTCTAATAAAATTCACTATAACAATATTAATAATGACATTGTTTTACGCTTTCTGTACATTTTCAGAGACAATCATGATTCGTTAGAGCATTTGATGGCAGGCAGATACACGAGGACTGGCGGTGCATCACGCTTCACGGTAAAATTTGAACAAAAAATCTTATATTTTTTTTTTTATTTTTTATCACTGTGAATAGACAGTGACTGTGAATAGAATAACACAAAAAAAAATATTGTATTTGCACAGACGATTTTTTTCCTCTAAAAAAACACACATAAAACAGTTCCAGCGAAAAAGAAAAATAGTTAAATTTGAATGGCTTTGGAAATGCAATATCTGTGTGTGTATTTTTTTTTTTTCATTGCATGTTAGAAAATTACGTTACGAATGATGCACAAACACAATAAAATTTTGTCGGCTGCCGTGTTTCTGTTCAAAATTTATGGTTTCCATCCCATTTGTCTATGTTTTGCATTAGAAATTCTGAATAATTTTCATTTTCATAACAGTAAAAAAATTGTTTAAAAAAGCGAAGAATGATCATGATTTCAATTTATTGTTCAACAAAGTTGCCGTCCATTCATGATTTGGCATACTTTGATTCTAAATTGGTGTCTTACATAAATAAAAATGAAATTAAATGTGATTTTTTTTTTTAAATAAAAAGTAGCAAGAAAAAATTGTCTGGACAACAGAAAATATGAAAATGCAGATTGTGCTGAAAATGAATGAAAATTGAAACAAAAATCCTTCATTTTTCCTTTCACATTGAAATTAACAAGTTATTTGCTGTCTGTTTGTATTTTCTCCTTTCATTTATTCTATTAAACGAAATGTAAACACGACCGACACTCAAAAAGTGCATTTCCAGACTCAATTTTCATCATAAAATGACTCATGGTCACAAAATCTCATTTTTTCCTTTCCATTTAAATGAAAATGCACAAAAATTGAATTATTTTGCAATTCATTCTGATTCAATTATCTTTTCTCTTTCTAAATTTCATCAATTTCATTTCTGTTGCAGACAATTTTCTACAAAATTCTTAACAGTTTCATTTAAAATGGTGCTCAATGGACTGAATTCATTATTTATTTTGATTATTCAGTCATTTGTTAAGTTTTTTTCTTGATTTTCTTTAAATCTTTTTTACAATAATCTGTGAAACACTAAAAGAAAACAAAACTTGACGGAAAAATAAATTTAAATCACCACAGCGATAAACAGTAAAAAAAAAGATTATGGAAAAAAACTGTAATTAAAATGCATTAACTTTACCTTCATTATTATTCAAAAAAAAACAAAAAAAAATGGAATTTAAGACAAAAAGTAACTCAAAACTATTAAATATGTACTTTAAAAACTTTTCTTCTTCTTTTTTTTGTGTGCTATAATTTTACATTATTTTATTTTACTGAATGAAATTTCAAACAAAAAATAATAATAATGAGAAAGAGATGGTTAAAAAGTTGGACAGTAAAATCTTTGGGTAAATTAAAAGTTTTAGATTTAACTTTGTGTGTTTTTCCTTGTTGTTGAAGGTTTTCACAGGATTTATTGAAATAAATCACTTAGTTTGAAAAAAGAATGGAAAAATGAAAAGATTTAATGAAAAAGTTTACAATGGAATTAAAATCATATTACACTGATTTTTTTATTAAAAGGGTTTTTTTTATTAAATTGAGCCCAGTGCACATTTAATGAGAAAATGTTCGTTCAAATATTGAAATTGAACTTTTAATGTCTAAATTTAGACCCAGTGAACATTTTGGGATTGGAAATCGACTGAAATCAGACCCGATGCACATATTTGCAGAAGTTTTAGTATTTTTATAAAAATTGGCGTTTCAATGCTAATTTAATGCTATTTTGACAGTGTCAAATTTCAATTTAGCCCAGTGCACATTTAATGAGAAAATTTTCGTTTAAATTTTGAAATTGAACTTTAAATGTTAAAATTTGACCCAGTGGACATTTTGAGAATGAAAATCAAATGAATTTGTTTGTAAAAATTTGATTTGAATGGAAATCCCAGTTCACATTTTGTTAATGGATGTCCAATGAACTTTTTTATTACATTGATTGAGAGCTTAATGTCTCTAAAGCGAGTTTAATGAGTTATTCTGATTATTCAATGTTAAAATTCAACCTTTCATGTGTTTTTTGAAAAGATTCCATTTTAAACGAGTCCCAGAACACACTTAATGAGAAAATGTTCATTTCTATTCTAAAATTGAACATTCAAAGTCAAAATTTAGACACAATGTACATTTTGAGAATAGAAATCAATTGAATTTGTTTCCAAAAACTTGGTAGCATGGAAATCCCAGCTCACATTCTATAAATAGTGTCAAATTTACTTAATTTCTTTATATTTGATTTCTCTTAAAAGCCTTAATGATCCAGTGCAGCTTGAGAAATTTTCATTACTAAATTTTTTTGATTGCAATTAAAATCCCAGTTCACATTCGGTTAGTGGATGCCCAATACATAAATTAATGAAAGAGCGAAATTTCATTATTTCGATGATTTTCTGTAATTTTGAGACAAGGAACGTTGAATAATCGCATTAATTTTCAAAAGGGTCTGAGATAGTCAAATGTAACTTGGGATTTCTTTTTATTAAGTTACTTTGATCGTTTTTACTAATGTTTGAAGGGAAAAAATGATACCAAACATTTTCACAATTTTTTTAAGTTGCAAACTTTTCTTGAATCACAAAAAAATCTCAAAGTCAAGAAAAAATTTGAAACAACAATAAAAGTTTCGTCTTTCAAAGAAAAGAAACTCGTCACTTCAAATCAGATTTCAAAGTTAAACTTTCTTTAAAATTTCTTTTATTTTGCTACTGCCTCCTAATAAAAGAGTAATAGTTTTTCAACTTTTATTTTATTCAATTTTTTTCCCTCTTTTTTGTTCAATTTTACATTGAACGCTATTCCTAAATGTTTGTTTTAGAAAGTCAAACGTTCCAAAAGTTTTGCTATTTTCTGTGTATGTGAGTGTGTTTTCTTTGATAAAAATAAGAAATACTTTGTCTTTGCTTGTTATTTGATCCACATGTACTTGTATGTGCCCGTGTGTGTGTATCGTAAGCATGTTTGTCAAAATCTCTTAAACTTCTTTTTTTCTCTGTTATCTCATGTAATCTGATATGTTTAGTTTAGAATTTAAATTTACTGAATGATTCGATATTTATTGGAAAACTTGATCTACAAATTTCAAGGATTTAAAGGAAAATGCAAAGAATGAAATTTAATTCAATTTTCAAACTTACATTATATTTGTATCGAGTGGAACGCCTGGTATTTTATCCAATTGTTGGCGCAAACAACGAACAGTGCGCTGTTGACACGAACATTTCTCGGGACATCCAATGGCCTGGGTGTCACCAGTACAGAAACTCAACAAAAAGAAACTTAAAACTAATAACACTGATGTCATTGGCAGATATTTTGGCATTTTTAATTCTGCCTTATCTTACTTTTTTTTATTTTATTTCTATGTTATTTGATATTTTTTTTCTCTCGTTTTTTATTTTTAAATTCACTGAATGAATCTAAGTTGAATTCAATTTTTTGTTGTTGCTGTGTGTGAAACGAGAGACTTTTTTATTTAATTTTTTTTTTTTATATTTATTTATCTAAACTTTTTTCCTCTGCAAACGACTTCTTCTTTCCACAATTTTATTATAAAATATTTTATTTATTTTGCTTCTCTTTATTAGAAAAACGTTGCTCTAATTGTATGAATTTAGTAAATTATCAAGGAAAAAAATATAAAATAATTCACTTTACTTTATTTTATCTCTCTCCTTTTTTTGTGCTATCTTTTTTTACTCTTCTATTGACTAGTAAAATATTTTGCTTTTAAAAAGCAAACACAATTATTTTTATTTTTTATTTATTCTTATTTTTTTTCTCAATACATGAAAAAATCGACTCACTTTGTACGGATTAGTAAGAACTCGTAATGACAAAATACCCTCCTACAAAAAATACTCCACATTAAAATACGAAACAAATTCCTTTATTTATTTATTTAATTTTACAGATTTTATTTTTATTTTTCAATAAAATTCAAAATCTGTCGATGCAAGACGAATAAATTTCATGTATTGATAAAAAAATTTAAAATAAAATTTTATTTTAAAAGGAGTTTTGAATGATTTCTTGTCTTTCAGTTTATTTTCTTATTTGGCATTTACCGTAATTTGTTGACATCATAAGGAAATCTGGAAAAGAAAAAATAAATTTATTGATTATTATAATATTATTTTAATCAAAATCATTAAAATTTAACACAATTTACTGATGAAATTCAATTTTAATTTAAAATTTGAATTTTTAACGGTCAAAAAATTCAAATTTTATCCCTTTGATTCCCTGAAATTGAAACTTGGTATTTCTTGAAGTAGTTCAATGACGTTTAAAGATAAAAAATAAATTTCATATGACATTTCAACGGTATTTTGATACTGAATTGACTTGATACTTAAAGCATTGTTACATTTTTATTACGTATACGTCTCATAGACCTTCATACAGATTTTTGTACTAAATAACATGACGAAATTTCAAAAAATTCAGTAAAATGTAAAATTTTGTCGCAAAATAAGTTAGGATGATCTCCCAATTCAAAAAATTTCATTGAAACCAGTATCAAAATTATGGATTTAGAATTTGAATTAGCTCAGATGACTCTTGGGTCCGAAAGGGCTAATTTTTGACCCAAATGAATTAATTTGCGTAAAGACATAAATACATTTTTGTTATAAAAAGTCATTGCAATACGATTCGGCGACAAAATTTAAGGTAAAATCCTGAATGAATTGAGAACTTTAAATGTAATAGTTAAAAATTTCGCCTACAGAGGTCACTTTAATGATTTTCACTTACGTGGCAACAAAAATCATTTAAATATTCATTTAATGTCTAAATTTTTCCATAAAATTAAAAAAAAATGCAAAGGGATTTGTCAAAGTAAGTTATTATCCTGCATGTCCGCTCAAAATGAAAGGAAAATTATTAAATAAAATAATTCGTAATAAAAAACGATGAACAAGAGTGTCACTTATTTATTCCCCACTTTTTATTTCATTTCATCATTTGCCATTACATTGCCATGTTAGATA
Organism: Culicoides sonorensis; assembly: GCA_900002565.1. Classification (NCBI taxonomy): domain Eukaryota; kingdom Metazoa; phylum Arthropoda; class Insecta; order Diptera; family Ceratopogonidae; genus Culicoides; species Culicoides sonorensis. Next base: position 135,870 of record LN483642.1, on the reverse strand, counting down.
TGAATATTTATTTAGTTACAGAGTGTTGACTTAATCCTCTCATATACATTTAATCTCTTGTCTTAAATAAAAAAAACAGTATTTTTTTTGTTTCAGGTCTAACGCTGTACGAATAATATACATAAAAATTTTAATATAATTTTTTTTTTCTACATGTAACAAAAAAACATCATCATAAAAGACTGGTTTGAGTCAATTTCATGCTATTTAGCGTCTGTCTGTCCAAATATGCATGGGCAATGATGATGATGATGACAGGAAATGGGTGGTCTTAATTGTACCATTTTATCACCCGAATACCCTCCAACCATTAAAAAAAAAACATGAATAAAAATTGTTTATTTTCATCATCAACATCATTATAAACATCATCATGTGTGTGTGTATATGGAATTGAACATGAAATGTAACCTCTGTTTATATGATATGAGGATGATTATTATTATTATTATTATAAATGTGCTGAAAGCGAATTCAACTATGACGGGTTATATTTTAATGTTTACATGGAAAATATAACATAATAATAATTATATCCACTCCTATTTTATTTTGATCTCAAAGTTGCAACGAATTGATTAACGAAGGATATGAAATTAAGGCGGCATGTGATCAAATTTGACTTTATATGAATTTGGATGTCGCTTAATGAGATTTGATAACAAGGATTTTTGACGAGCTTTACATTGTTACATCTCTTAATTTGACGTTTAAGGTTAAGAGCGTCCCGCAGACCACACCCAATGCTTTAATCGTATTTAACAAAGTGCCACAGTCATTTCACAATTGAAGTCAATCTTGACTTACTTACTTAGCTAGCTATACAACCAATTACTTAGTCAAAGCCTGTTGAACGATCTGTTTCCAGTGCTCTATATTTTATGGCACCTGTTGCCAGTTTTGCACTCTTAACGTCCTCATATCCGAATTGATGTTGTCGATCCACTTTGCTTTAGATCACTCAACACATCGACGGCCGTCTAGATCATTTTAGAACAAGGTTGCTGGAACTCGGTTAGGGTCCATTCGTGCCAAATGCCCGGCTCATCTTAATCTATTTACATTTACGATTGCGACAATGTTTGGTTCCGCATATTCACGTTCCAGTTCAAAGTTGTATCTACGTCTCCATCTTCGGTTCTCAACTTTAGCACCGCAAATAGTTCGCAGTATTTCGCGCTCGAACGAGAGTAGCAGTTTTTTATTGCTCTTGGTGGTTGGCAAGGGTTCTGACTCACATAATGCTACTGGCCTTATGAGTGTCTTGTAGATTACAAATTTGGTTTTGTTGGTCAAGAGTTTGGAACGGAGATGTCATTGTAGTCCATTGAAGCACCTATTCGTAGTCTTGAGCTGGTCAAGAATTGAATTCCATGGATCCTCATTCTCCACGTTGTGCTCTCAATTTCTTACTCTTAGCGCCATCAGACCTGCTCCGATGATCCATCTCGCTTTAGGTCGCGACATTATCTGGATCGTTTCAGAAAATTTTCATTAAGGCACGACTTCGATCCATTTTTAATTTTCATCTAAACCTCAGGCTCCTTATTAAAATCCTGAAAGTCATCCAATCCAATCCAATAATTATAAGCTCGTTGTCAATTTCAGGCACATTTCATATCAAAATCCAGATTTGATTCCATTATAATAATATAAAAGGGGGAGTAAAATGTGTTGAAAAACTTAATGAATTTCATTTCATCGGACTTCTCCATTGTTAAAACATATCGTAATAGTAAAAAGGTGTTTGTTATTGTAAATATTTATGTGTGTGTGTGTTTGTATCTTTGTCATTTCTAGATGGACACACATGAACTCACTAAACACATTTCTCTTGACTCTCCTAAAAACAAAAAAAACATTAATTTCAATGTAAAACGAAGGGATATGATAAAGTAAAGCAGAATAAAAGGCAACAATTGTTAAAAAACCGTATCCGAATCAACAAACTTTGAATTACAGAATTTAACAGAGCATCACATTTGGATTTTACTTTTTTTCCTTGTATTTTAATAGTTTTTTGATATGGGTTCCATCGAGATGTCATTTTAAGGTGTTTACTTACTATTTTTGCGAAAACCTTAAAAATGCCTTTGAAACATTTTGAATTATGATTTAACTTTTCCATGTCTGTTAATTATCGTATCTTAATTTTACATTTATTTGATTACTCTTAGACGAGAGAAAACTCACATTTAATCTTAATTTAATTGGCCTTTATCATGTTTTCTCCCTTCATTTTTCATTGTATTGTCTTAGAAATTTGTAAATATTCGACAAGGATTGTTAATCCCATCTTATTAATAACAATGATGTTGCTTTGCTTGGAAATTTCACTAGACACGATTTGTATTGTAATGCACTCAATGAATCAAGAATTCTCGATAATTGAAAGAAAATTGTATTGAAAATCCACTTTTTTCATTTACGAGACATGGAAAATTTTTTTCTTTCAGTGAAATTTTGCTTCTTTTAATCAGTATCATCATCATCATACAACAAAATTCACTGAATCTGTATCCCTCTAATCTGCCGGCAGGCTAATAAATGTAAAAGTGAATGTAAAATTAATGAGATTATTGATAACTTTGCTGTTTTTTTTTTGTTGAAATTGTATATACACAAAAAAAACTCCTTTTTGTACCCTTTTTTTATCAATCCTCTTTGTTCTTTCATTATTTTTATTGGTACTCGCATCGTATCGCTAAAAAACTTTTCTTTTTTCTTTTTTTTTTGTATTATTTAATATTAGGTATATGATTTTTTTCCTTTTTTATGTTCACAAGTTCACTGAATTGTGCCTTGAAGCCAGTTTTCTTTATGGTTACATTTCATAAACTAACACACAAAAAAAATTGGACTAATACAAATAATATGGATGATTATGGTACAGTTATGAAAGTGGAAAAGGCGCATATAAAGCAACTAATTATACATAAGATTTTTTTTTGTTTTCTTTTTTCATGATATTGAAGGAACATTTTCAAGTAAGATTATGAAGTAATTTAAAGGAAAACATTGGAATAAAGGGCAAAAACACGCATAAAAGTAATAATAATGATTTTTTTTGTCTTGAACTGTTTTTTTTTAAATAAAAGCACACCTTTTGAATATATTCCTTATCATACTTTTAGTGGAGTGTCTCCTTATATTGAAGTGTAACGAAATTTGCTTTTAAATGAAACAAAAAAAAAGAAAAAATAGCTTTATTTTGTTAGAGAAACGGTTTCTTTTCATGTTTCCCCTTGAAGGTTGTTTATCTTGTGTGTTTGTTATTTTTTTTTGAGATGTTGTTTATTTTCGCGGTTCTTACTTGAAAATCAGAGGTATTTTACTGTGCTGGAGTTTTCGATGAATTTTTTGAAAAATGTTTCGATTAAAATTTAAGGCAATGCTTTACCTTTTTTCTTGTGGGGTTACTAAATTCCGACTAGTAGGGACATGCTTTAAATGGCTTCAAAGAATACCGTGTTGAAATGTCGTACGAAGGATCCTTGACAGGAAATTCCTACGAATTTTTAAAGCGACGCCTTAAATAATTTACCTTTAAATGTCCACTGCTTGTTGCGCAAAATCTAGTCCTGCGTTTCAAAAGTGAGAAAAGAATTTTTTGAACGGTGTTGAAATATTCTACGAATTAGAGGAAATTTCCATGAATTTTTAAGACAACGCTTTAAATAATTTCCTTTGAAATTTCCCCTGTTTGTTCTTTTAAGTCTAGTCCTCATTTTCCACTATTTTGTCGTGGAATTTTTGATAAGCGATAGAAAATAATTTTCTCTTATCGATTAACGTCGACATGACGAATTTTCAAAAAATCGTGGAAAACCAAAAAAAAGTAGTTACGGCCGCCAGTTATTGACATTTTTCCATTCATAGTGATGATCTCCTCTAGATATAATTATTTTCTGGCGACTGGCAAGAAATCTACGAAAAAAATAGTGAAAAACGAAGGACTACATATAGCCGAAGAAACAGGGGAAATTTTAAGGGAAATTATTTAAGACATCGCCTCAAAATTTCATAGGAATTTCTAATTCGTAGGATATTTAACCCATTAACCGCCTCTCCTAGAAATATTGAGTTTAGAGCAAAACTTTCTTCTATAATTTGTTCTTTGCGAAACAGTGATCACTTTTCGTTTCGATGAAAATTTTGAGTTTCATACAAAAATTTTACAGGAGAGCCGTTTGAAAGTTTCGTATAATACCACAGAAATACGTACAGAATTCTTGTACGAAGAGGAAAAAATTACATGACTTTTCATCTTATTTCTGCTAATAATTTTCTTATAATAATCGAAAAAATGAAAATAACTGGCCTGACTTCTTTAAAACATGTCTAATTATTTATATTGAAAATTTGAAGAAAATACTTTGAGAACTTCTAGGAGAAATCCAGCTCCAAAGTTACTGGTCGAAAAATCGACCAGCGGCGGTTAATGGGTTAACAAAGTTCACAAAATTACTTTCTCATATTCATTGAACTTGGTTTAAAGCGTCACCTTAAAACATGTCAAACGCCTTAATTTAATTTTGGGAAATTTTGATCCGGTGTATTTTTTTGTCAAATTGCATTCTCTTGTGATTTTTGAGTCACTTTTTCAATAATTGTCAATTTTTTCATATTTTCAAGTCATATTTGATCAAAAAATTTCAAAGTGAACTGAATTTTCTTTCAAATTTCTCCAATTTTTTTCCATTTCATATCAAAATAAATTTTACAATCCACCGTTACAATGAAAACCATGGCCAAAAGTGATAAATTGATTCATTTTATCACCCTCGTCTTTTCATATTCCTTTCTTTTTTATCATTACACATTTTTTTCATCTTATTATTTATCTTTCTTTTTATCATTCCAAGAAATTTACTTTACATTTTAGCATTTTAGTCGTCTCTCACATCACTTCAATTCATCCAATAAATGAGTGAGTGTGTCGTTTGTTTGCATAAATTTTAAATGTGAATTGTCACGTTATTTAAAAACCAGATGAAAATTTCAATGTTTGACCATTTTGTATTTAATCTTACATTTATTTACGGATCGTTGATAAACCTTGAAATGCCACTTCAGTGAATGAAGGAAAATATAGATTTGACAAGTTTTGGGATGAAAATTTTTATTGTGTGTGTGTGTGTGTGTGTGTCATTGTTAAAAAAGGAAGAAAATTATTGAAAGGAAGAGAAATTGGTTGTAGATTCAATGAAATTTTTTTCTCTTCAATTTTACAAAGAATTACGATATTGAAATAAAAATGAGATGCTTTTCTTTTTAAAATGAAATGAAATAAAATATAAATGTAAAGGTCCTTTTTTTCTTGTTGCTTGAGTGTGGGAGTTTAGTTAATGGATTTACCAGGCAATTTCAAGGTATTTTTGAGTAAATGCGGGGGATAAAACAGCAATTTTTTTAGAGATTATTTTTAAGTATCATGGAAATTATGCCAACAAAAATATTTTTTAATGGCGTCTCATCACAAAATTTAGCGAAACATCCAAGGATTTGACCATCCCATGATAAACCTTAAACCATGATAAAAAAAACCTTTCAATTTTGATTCGTTCAATTAAAAAAATAAATCTCTTGAGGTATAATTTTTGATTATTTCTTGTAAAAATTGACTTACATTCATTGAACCTCTTACACGTGCCATGAAATTAAATTAAATTTAAAGTAATAAGAAAAAAAGTGTGCCGTAAGCTGTTTTTTATTCCCAGCTGTATGACTTTCAAGTCACAAATCAATTTTGTTTTCATTTTAATGAATTTTGTATTACATTTCACATGAAATTTCATTAACAATCGTGTTCAGGTGCAAGGAGAGCACAAATTGGACCAAAAACCGTTAAAATGTTTGAATTTGAATTTCATTTGACATTTAAAATTCTCGAATGAAATTTCTTATCATCTCGTTATGTAATTTTTTTTACATTTTAATTTTATCAGACACAACAAAAAAATTATTTGAACTTAAGTCGCAAGTTTTTATCGTGTGGGTGGCATAAAATTCATTTCAATTCACTTCTATTTTAATATTTTAATGTTGATAAGAAAGTAACTTTTTGTATTTATTTATTATTTTTAACAGCATAACAACACAAATTACATTAAGAGTTTATTTTTTTTTTTTTGTACATTGAGATACAAAATGTTTCTCATTAAATTTAAATTTCTAGCCTTAAATTGTGACATTTTCTTATCATATTAGAAAAATTTTGTCAATTATTATCAGTCGTCGTCTCAATGTCTGAATTTGAGTGAATGGATCAAGGTCTTTTTTTATTTTAATAATTATATGAAATTGGATTTTCATGAATTTTTAAAATTTTAAATTGAAATTTTGTTCGACAAAGGCAATTTAACGGACATGTGAGCTTGGACATGTGACCAATGAGAGGATGCGGTCAAATTACAAGTAAAAAAGATTCTTTAAGCCAGGCATTGTCAGATTATTGATTAAAATGTAAGACCTTTTAAAACATCATGAGTGAGCGTAAACTGTTAAAAATTCGAAAAAACCGTCAAAAATTCATAAAAAAATTCGATAATGCCCAAAATCCTCAATTTTTTTAAAAATTTGAACTAAATTTTGACATTTACAAGATTTTGTTTAAATTTTCAAGTCCAATCAACGATTTTCTATGATTTTTCAGTAAAATTTTGATTTACAAAATCGTTATAAATTCAACCGTTAAACCGTTGAAATATCCAAAAACCGTGAAAAACTTCAAAAATTGTCGATAATACGCTAATTTTTTAAGGATTGATCTCACTTATGAATTTTGAAACTTTTTCTTATTTTTTTTTGTTCAAAAAAACAGGAAATTGAAAATTATTCTGAACCAAACTCCCATTTGACATGTCGACGTTGGACCGCATTTCCTTCAAATTTCGTAAAAATGCAAAAAACCGTTAAAAAATGCCAAATAATAATAAATTCAATTAAATTTTTTTTGTTATATTTTTATTTTTCATTATCATGAATAATTAAAATGGGTTCAGAATAACAAAAAAAAATTAATTTCAAGTATGCAATTAATGAACAAATAGATGAAAAAATTTCATTAAACAAACCAAAAGTCCGTTGCCCAGAAGCGATTTAATTACCATTTTTTTTTGTATTTTTTTTCAATTATTTTTTTTATGTTTTTGTGTCTATTTATGGATATTTTTTTTTAACTTCAATTAATTTTATTAATTTCGTCCTCCTTAAAAAAATATTCAATTCATAAAAAATACTCACAATTTTCCTTGAAATTGACTCAATTCAATATCGTTAGAATTTTTTTTAATAATTTTTAATTTTTTTTTCAATATAGTTCTTTTCTTAAAAACATGTGTTTTAAATGTTGAATTTTCATTGAAAATTTTATTTATTTGTATTTCATTCAAGTCACATGTAAATTTTGATTAATGTCCATTAAATGTAACAACTTTGACAGAAAAAGTCCCTCAAGGGACGTTCCTTTATCCTTTTACACTTGCTCTTATTTTTGTTTTTAAAGTAAAATGACTTTTTTTCATATAAAATTTATTTTATCTTTACATTACAAATTTTGATACAATTTTATTTTTAATTTTACTTACTTCTGATTATTCAAAGAATTTCACTTCAATTATTTTAATTCAAGTCAATAATTAATGAAACACAATTCGATCTCGTTTCAATGAATTACGTACACGGACACACATTGATTGTATGTATGTTTTTATGTTGATGCGAAAAATACGCAAAAGATTTCCCTTTAATCAAAATATTTCCAATTTATTTATTTTTTTGTGTTATCCTTTCACCGATATGTGTGTTAACGATCTAACAGCCGGCTCACGAATAACAGTGTCTCATCAAAGTAAATGGAAAAATCTATGTTGCGCATTCATTTTATCTCTGTACGAGTTATGTTTTGTGTATGACGTGTGTGTGTTTGGATTTCATATCAGAGAAATGAACTAGAGACAGGAAATTTTTGAGAAATGAAATGTTTCATACATTAAATTGAAAAAAAATAATAATAATAATGCGCATAGCAACGGAAAAATGTATGAACATCTGATGGACTATCTGAATATGAATGTGAATTGTGTGTGTGTGTGTGTGTACATGTGTGTGTATGTACAAAAATGATACTGTTCAGGGCTTAGTTACTGGTGCGCAGCATCAATGAATTTGTTTTCCTTTTGAAATGAACGTCAAATTGCTCTCTTTGAGTGAGTTTGAGATTTCATTTCAAATTTTAATATCTCTTGATCTTATGAGGCAATGTTGCTTCAATTCAAGTCAATTGTAATAAAATACTGATGAATTCTAGTACAACAATTTCAATTAAATTCAAATTTATTACGATTCAAATGACAGTTGATTATATTTTGATGGGAAGTGACGAATTTTTAAATATAAGGGTCTTCTATGAAATTGAAGGAATATTTTTGTAGAAAGAAACCGTTGCAAGGTTATTTTGCACTGATCTGTGAAAAGACCTTGATAAAATTATCTGAGAAATTGTCAGCGATGCCAAGAATTGCACTTTGAAGAATTGCAGGAGCGCAGGATGGTTTGCTCGAAGTCTCGAAGTGGCCCAGAAGATCCATGAGATTGTTATTAGAAATTTAGGGAAGAGGACGCACTTAATCAGAAGCCATAAGGGGGATTGGAGCATTGGACGACAACGTGGTACTCAAATTTGTACAAATCCAATCCCATGACTCACATACAAGAAGGGCCACCACCCATTTTGGACCTTTACATGTGACATTTAACGGCATATTTCCCTTTAAGTTATATCAAAATCATTCTAATTCCCAAAATTCATGTCATTCAATTACCTAATTAACGCTTCATTATAAAAATAAAAACAAATTAAGATCATTATCTACAATTTTTTGGTATTCATTCATACAATGCATTGAATTGTTTACAAACAACAAAGGTCAAAGACTGACTTAATGAATTATTGTCTGTGTCTTCTTCATCTGAATGACGTCGTCGCGTCTTCTGTATGAAAAAAACACACACACACACAGAATTCAAAAGAATCGGTAATTAACATGCAAAACCGGTTTTTTTTTTAATAGATATGAGATTAATTCAACGGAATTCCCTGAGAGCAGTGGCGGGTTGAACATTATTAACGGCAATAGAATTTTGTATGATTTTCTTTGAAATTTACACTAAATTTAACTTTTACAAGACGATCGACTGCGGCCTTTATGGCATTTGCCAGATTGCCCGTATGGCCCATTCACCACTGGCAGAGATCGTAGACTTACAGACAAATTCTTTTTATATGACAAAATTTTCCGAAATTCAATCCACGAATTTTCATTTGAGCCCTCCCCAGACTCGTAAAACCCCTAATTTCATATTCAATATTCATACTCAATTTTTGTCAGAAGTGACGTCACAATACGAGAATTTACTGCATAAAAGTGACATATATACATGATTCCGATAATCCTCGACCGGTTCGACATGTTCCATCAAAATAAACGACATTAAAATGCATTCAATGTAATAAAAATAGATGTTCTTGTAATTTTATCATTCAGTTTCAGTTCTTCATTCCTTTTGAATAGTCTTACAATGAGATCGATTCTTGCCGTGTCATTAATTTTTGTAATTCAATGGAATTTCATCAAAACCGAGGACGATTGTTACAATCAAAAACGAGAATTAGGTGACTGTGTCCCAATTTCACGGTGTAATAATTTTAATCAAAATCTCAGACCGCAACGTGATGATATTTGTGGGTTTTCGGGATGGGAACCCAACGTTTGTTGTGTGAAAAGTGATGTACCTGGAACTTTGCTTCCCATTCCTGGTTCAGGCTCATGTGGCATAGATACATCTGATAAAATTTTCGGTGGCACTGAAACGAAATTAGATGAATTTCCGTGGATGGCATTGCTGCAATATAAAAGGCATTGTGAGTTAAATTTCATTTCAATTAAAATTAAAAATTATTTTTATATTTAAATTTAACAGCTGATGGTCGTCTCCGATTCGGTTGTGGTGGTGCACTCATTTCATCCCGTTATGTCCTTACAGCTGCACACTGTATCAGGTCAGATCACAAAATAATTTTTGTCCGTTTAGGTGAATGGAATCTCGATACAAACCCGGATTGTGATTCCCATGATTGTGCTGACCCGATTCAGGATATTCCTGTTGCTGAAATTAAACGTCATGAAAATTACAATAAGAATGGACATCAGCACAATGATATTGCATTGATACGACTTGCACATGAAGCTGAATTGGGGTATTTTGTTAAGCCGATTTGTCTTCCCTCGGTTTCAGGTCTGCGAATGACATCAAGTGTTGAGGGGAAACATTTCATTGTTGCAGGATGGGGTCGAACTGAGACAGGTGAACAGAGCAATAAGAAACTTAAAGTTCAAGTTATGGGCACAAATAACGAGATGTGTGAAGAAAAGTACCGAACATCAGCTAGACGTGAAATTATTTCAAGTCAGATTTGTGCTGGAGGGCAACGTGGCAAGGATTCGTGTCAGGGTGATTCTGGAGGACCGTTAATTGGGTCATATAACGATGGAAGAGGAAATAACTACCTTTATGTAGCAGGATTGGTCAGTTTTGGTCCGAGACAATGCGGAACTGAAGGATGGCCTGGCGTGTATACGAGGGTAGGAAATTACATTGATTGGATTACGTCAAATGTGAAGCCATAATCCAAAAATTCATTCCTTAAATTTACTTGTCTAATTTCTATATGCAACAACATACAGTGACTGGAATGCAAAAAAATGCAAAACAATGTTCGCTCAGTAATAAATGAAAAGTACAATCTCCAAATTCCTTTTATTTTAATTTTGTATATTTTTGTGCATTCATTTATTTGTATTGTAGGCCAAAAATTTGCATTATTATGAAATAAACTTCTCTACTTTATCCTGATTGTATGTGTCTGTGTGCAAGCTCCTTGTTTTTAAATGAATGTTGAACGATATTTATATTATTTTATAATATTTTGAATTGCATATGCATAAAATTATGTTTAATTCATATTCAAATATTTGGCAAATTTTTTTTTTGTCTTAAATGGAGTAAAATTTCTCTGATTTGTACATTTCATTATGAAAATTTAAATAAAAATGTGATTAGGGTGACACAAAAAACCGTTAAATTTTATCTCATTTAAATTTGGAACTCGAAAATTGCGAGTTTTTGTAGTTAAAGAAATTTTTCGTTATTGGCGACATTTTTCGTTATTGGTGACATTTTTCGTCATTGGCGACATTTTCGTCATTGGTGACTTTTTTCGTCGTTATCGACTTTCTTCAGGGCAGCGCACAGTTCTCGCATTTTTTCCAAAATCGACAGAAATGCTCTAAATTGAATCATTTTTGAAACGTTTTGAGACACCATATTAATAGATTTATTTAAAATATTCAACTTACATGCAAATTTTACTTATGAATGAATTGAAATTTAAGGAAACTGAAAAACAAATCAGGATAAAATAATTTAAAATGAACATGAAATTGTGTCTTTATTTAACAGATGAATCAAACATGCATCAATGTTTGATGATGATGTTTTTGGAAAATTTTCATGCCCTTTTTTTGCATATGGGTCAATTTAGATGTCATTTAGATCTGTGGAGCGGTTCATTTAAGTTAAAGGAAGATAAGATAAATGGAAGCTATGAGTAGAAAATAGCTGGAAAATCAAAAGAAAATCCAGAAAACAAACTTCGAGCGGAATGTAGCCGAACTTTGAGTAGATTAATCTCAAAAGTTATGAATTATCTAAAAACTGTCTTTTTTTCTCTTTCTAAAAATCGTCTGTGAAGTTTCATTTATGCTTTTCGGGCAAATTTTGACAGATGCTGTCTCATCCTTGAACACCTTTGTTTATTACTAATTTGTCGGTGAAAAAATTAGTTAAAATTCAATTTAATTGCGTTTAAATATTTAAATTTATCTTAAAATCATACAAAAATTGTAAAGTCAACTTAAAGATGAATGGTAAAAAGGACGAAGAACCGCCTGTAAAAATGGAAGTCGATCAAGTTCCTGGCACATCATCATCAGACATTGCCGAATCCTCTTATGTGACATCAACAACTTTACCAAGTGTGACGGTTTCCCTGCATCCCCTAGTAATTATGAACATTTCGGAACATTGGACTCGACTGCGAGCACAAAATGGTACGAAACAAGACGTTTACGGAGCACTAATTGGCAAACAACAAGGTCGTAATATCGAAGTCTTAAATTCATTTGAATTGAAATTCGAGATAATTGAAGGTGATGTAATTATAAATCGTGAATATTATAATACAAAGGAACAACAATACAAACAAGTATTTTCTGATTTGGATTTCTTGGGATGGTATTGTACAAGTAGCAGTGTGCCCTGTGAGGCTGACATGAAAATTCACAAACAAATTTGTCAAATTAATGAATGTCCCATTTTGTTGCAACTCGATCCACAATCACGAAATGTTGATCAATTACCAATCAAATTGTACGAGACTGTGATTGATATTGTCCAGGGAACGGCAACAATGCTTTTTGTACCACTCACATACACACTTGCCACGGAAGAGGCGGAACGAATTGGGGTGGATCACGTTGCAAGAATGTCGACAAATGAAGCAGGTGAAAATTCAGTTGTTGCCGAGAATTTGGTTGCTCAACATAGTGCAATCAAAATGTTGCATTACCGGGTCAAGTTGGTGTTGGCTTATGTGAAAGCAGTTGAAAGTGGAACTCTCCCACCAAATCACGAGATATTACGTGAAGCATATTCGTTAAGTCAACGTCTGCCCGTTGTCCAGAGTGAGACATTTAGACAAGAATTCTATACGCAATGCAATGACGTCGGATTGATAGCATATTTGGGGGCTATTACAAAGGGATGCAATGACATGAATCAACTAGTTGGCAAATTTAATGTTTTATATGATCGTCAAGGCATGGGACGTCGCATGAGAGGTTTATTTTTCTAATGGAAGTAGTTTCTTTTTCTTTTCTGTATAAGTTCCCCTTAAAAATAATGCATTAAAATATTAATAAAACAAAAATATACAATCGTCATCGATTTTTTTTTCATTTTTTTCATTACAACTTTAAAACTAATTCATTTCACTTCAAATTTTCATTGAAAATGTATTTTTCTGATTCCCTCAACATCCATTCCAATCTCCCTCATTCTCTTTTCAATGCCTCTGTTGTCTTTGCCATTTTCCAGATTGTATTTGTGCATTGCAATCAAATTCTGTTGCTCCAATCCCGGTACTGTGTCATAAAGTGGTTGCTCAATCTTTTGATCGATATCATTTTCTTCACGTAAAATACAGAAATAAATCATGAAAATTGTTACACTCAAGAGGACACTCCAACTTTCCTGCCAGGGAGCTTCATCTTTTATGCCAACAGTTGAATAGGAGGCTTTCCATGATGCGGCCGGACTTTGCAGGAAATCAACTGGTTTGTTGTTTTCTTCGGGGGATTTTCCAGTGTCCTTTGAATCTGATGACTTTGAAGCAAATGATCGTTCAAATGTGACGCTGGTAATCGCAGGTTTGTGATGAAATCTTAAATTGAAAAAAAAAAATTAATGTAATTGATGAAAATGAAATTGAAGAAATTCTTACCCTGTTCTGTTGATGAGACATCTCAATAAATTTCGGTTGATTAAGTAACTCATATTTGACTTTGAAATATTTTTCTTATGAAATTAAATGAAATTTAAATTAAAATTATTTTATTTTTTCTCGAATTGCGATTGTTTATTTTTAGCTATGTGAAGTTTGCACTGAAACTCATTTCAATGAAAAAGCATGAAAGCAGTCAAAATTTTGTTGACTTTCACTTAAAATTTAACTAAATAAAAATTCTGAGGCAAAAAAATTAATCTTCATATCAATTTTTGTGAGGACATTCAAAAAATTCCGGTAAAACTTCACAGAGCCATAAACCAGCTGATCAAAATGTCATTAATGTCAAATCGGGATTTGAATTTCGCGGGTAATTTTCTTCAATTTAATCGTAAATTTAATGAAAATAATTAAAAATAATTAAATTTACTCCTTGAAATGGATGAAAACCAATATTCAGAAGATCTTTTCACAGAATCAGAGGACATTTTACTTCAAAGCAATGATACAAGTAAATTTAAATGTCATAATTTTAAATGCAAAACGACTAATGTTATTTTTTTATTCATTTTTAGAAGCAACTGAATTGAATGATGACCAGGAGACGCCAGATATCCAATTTGACAGTGAGGAACCAATCCGAAATCTTGATTCAATTGATGAGACACCTGATATCGCCTTAAATCCTCCGTTAGAGGAAGCAAAAAAAGTTTTGGATTCAAATGATAAGACACCAGACATTGCAGATGACGCTGAATCAAATAAAAATTTAATAAACAATGAAATTGAGGATGAGGAGGAGGAGCCAATTGAAGACGAAATCGAAATGGAATCCGAAACCCCCGATCTTGACCTTGAATTGGAAGAATCAGAAGATATCGTGACCGAAGAAACAGAAAATCCCGATGAAACACCGTCAGTGAAACCCCTTGAATTGAGACAAGCCGATTTTGAAAATGCCTCCAAGAAAATTCCATCGAAAAAAGAGTCAGTTGCATTGAAATTAATCAATCTGCCCATGGGTCGAATAAAAAACATCATGAAATTAGATCCAGACGTCAATTTGATGTCATCGGAGGCGATTTTTGTTGTCACCAAAGCAACTGAACTTTTCATTGAATCACTAGCGAAAGAGTGCCTTGCACACAAGGACCCTAAAAAGAAAACAATTCAAAAACGGGATGTGGATCAAGTTTTCTCATCAGCTGATGCACTGAAATTCCTCGAAGGTGCAATGAACTTTTAATTTGAATCATAGCATAATAAAAAAAAATTTCATTTCTACCTCTTAAATCTTTATTTTTAGTTTTTTTTTGTGGTTTTTATTCAAAATATTAATCCAAGTCATCATAAAATACTTTAATAATTAAAAAAAATAATTAAAATAATAAAAATGATGAAAAAAAAAACAAAAGATAATCTAAATAAGAATAAAATTACTGTTTTTTCACGTTTTTTTTTATTATTTTATATCAATATTCATTTTAATTTTAATCATAGTATTAATTTTAACATCCTTGGAAAGTACATTGATTGATTGATTTTAAACATTTTTTTTTCTGATTGGCGTGTAAAATGTGCATCTGATGTTATTTGATTTGAATTTTTTTGCTTGAGACTGAATGAATTTAATTTGATTAAAATATGGTCAAAAAATTTCCTTTCCAAAGAATTTGATTTTCTCTTTTTTTCCATGTCTAAATGCTAACGATTTTTTTTTTAATATTTAATTTTTAAGTGTGTGTGTGGGTGCTGCTTATTTTCTAAAAAATTATCTAATTTCGTCTGTTTTTTAAAATTAATTTCGACATTGTACTCTTGAGAGTCTTTTTTTTCATTTTTTTTAACGGTAAAAAACAAACGAATTTTAATTTAAATTAAATTTAATTAATTTTAATAGTAAATAATGAAAAAATGAACACATTTAATTGTATTATGAAAAAAAAATCAATATCCCAGACTATTTCTGTGGTACATTTTTTGAATCTGATTATACTTTTTCTTGTTTTGTTTAATATAAATGTTGGATCCTTACACTTCTAGTACATTTAATTATTAATAATTATATTTTTTTTTGTAATTTTTTTCTTTTCTTTTAAATTTATATGAAAATGAATGAATAAAAAATTATGACGACGATTATCTTGGGTTTGTGTGTTAAATTAAAAAGAATTAATCGTTTAATTATTAAATTTACTTTGTCAAGTAGTTGTGGGGTTGCTGCGCTGGTTTTTAGCTTAATTGGTGTTTAAGCACGTTCACCTCGAATACGACGGGCAAGTTGGATGTCCTTGGGCATAATGGTGACACGTTTGGCGTGGATAGCGCACAAATTTGTGTCTTCAAAGAGACCAACGAGGTATGCTTCGGATGCTTCCTGGAATTTGTTTTGAATGGTATAATTGCATTTTAAATATTTGATGTGAAATTTACCTGTAGAGCACCAATTGCTGCAGATTGGAAACGTAAATCGGTCTTGAAATCCTGGGCAATTTCACGAACCAAACGTTGGAATGGCAATTTACGGATCAACAATTCAGTCGATTTTTGATAACGACGAATTTCACGCAATGCAACGGTACCGGGACGATAACGATGGGGTTTCTTTACACCTCCGGTACTGGGTGCCGATTTACGTGCAGCTTTTGTAGCCAATTGTTTACGAGGTGCTTTACCTCCAGTTGATTTACGTGCAGTCTGCTTTGTACGAGCCATTTTTTGTTGTTATTATTTAACTTCACCTGCAAATTTGTATGAATATATTTTGCATTATAATTTGTAAATCAATGTATATAGTAAAGAGACGCGTCTTTATGAGTTATTTGAAAAAAATACACAAAAAAGAGATAATAAGAGGGAAAAATACATGTACAAACGCGTAATTCCATACAAACGAGGTCATGCGCACTCTGTATCTACACACTGTACGTATGTAATTACAAAATACTACAATACAGTGTTCAATACATACACACATACATACAGAGCACAATGCATTGATGAATGACTGACTGTGTGTGTTGAAAAGAAAAAGAATTGGTCCAAAAAAAAAATTCATTTGTAATATTTTTCATAATTTTCAATTTTTCCCGGATTACAATGAATCTTCTTCTCAAAACAAACAAAAATCACATTTAAATATTATTTGCCACTTAAATTTACATTGAAATCACTTCCATTACATTATTTCACCATTTGATGTAAATTTTACGGAAAATATTAATTTTGTATTAAAATGCGATTGGAAAAGTGTTGGAGGTAAAATAAGATGGCGATCGAAAGCGTCTTTTCATGGGTCAATTGGGCTCCAAATTTATCCGCAATTTTCACGATAATTTTCACATTTCCCGAGTTATCTCCATTAAATCCACTTTATGTGAACACTTTTCAATGAAAATAACATAAATTTATTTATATTTACTTACTTTTTGATGATAAATTTACGAAATAATTGGAGTTCTGATGTTTTTACTTTCACAAGACAAAACTTAAGTGATGACACATTCAAGATGAAAGGAGAACAGATGTCTGTTTGAGCGGGAAGTTGTAACGAACTTAAATGACAGTTAATTTTTTTAATTGAAAGGAAATTTTTTTGAAATTTAATATGAAATCCTTTTGTTTATGTGTTGAACAGTAAAAATTGTATTTGAAATGTAATTTTAATGGAAAAATCATGAAAATAAAATGTATCATTAAATTTCGTTCATTTTACTTGAAATGTGTTCAAATGTCAAATATTTTACAATTTTTAGGGTTCCCCGACTGTTTTTGTTGTTCTCAATTGAGAAATATTTTGGGGAATGAGAAAAATATTCCAAACTTTATAAAAATACAAATTCTAGTCAAATCACCATTCAAAAGTAAATTTTACCATGAAATTCATGAAATTTGTTTTCTGTTTCATATTCGTCGTGTCCTCAAAATTCATTGGAAATGCCAAAGCTGTAAGATTTTTATCAAAATACAACTTAACCTTAAAATAAAATTTCAATTTAATTTTCAGGAATTTTCCGATCTGGGTTGGCTCAACATTCAGCTTTTCCATGCATTGCAAGGTGATGAATTTACATTGCGCGGAAATATAACCGTTACAAATTTGAATACAGGCGCTTTGAATATCAATCAACAGACATTGAGTGATAGTGAGAAACAAGGATTGAAGTCTCTCGCTGAAAATAATAAACTTTATCGATTGAAAGCGACAGTTATTGGATCTGATGGACAAAAATACACTTATTTGACATCATCGAAAGCATGTTCATTGGTAAGATCGCAGCTTTTGGATACGATTTGGATATCGCTTGATCATGTCGGGTTTGTGCTGGGTGTGTCTCAAACAATTCCCTCGTCAAGGAAAAGTGATGATTGTCAAAAGTTGGAACAGTATGATTTGGATGCGTTGGAGGAATTTAATACCGATGTTTATGTGAAACACATCGAAGTTGCACCAGTTCCCGATACCGCAACATTCATACAAAAGATGGAAATGGAACGTCAAGCAAGGGAACGTGGTGATTTGAAGGATAATCGAGGATTCTTTGCCAAATATTGGATGTACATTGTTCCAGTTGCAATTCTTGTTCTAATTTCAGGTGTAACAAATCCGGAGAATCAAAATGGAGGTGGAAGATAAATTGAAAATTTGTAGGTGAATTCTATTAAAGTTTTTATTGTACACAGTAAATTATGACTATTAGGTAATAAAGAAATTGGTTAAATTAACTTTTTTGTGGCACTTCTGGTTCACTACCTTCAGCAGCTGCCTTTCCCTTGGTGATAAGTTTCTCTAACATTTTCATCTCTTTTTGCTTCTTCCTTGCCTCTTTTTGTGCCTTTTTGTCTTCCTTCTCTTTAATGGCCAACATTTCCTTGAATTTCTCATCACGCACATCGATCGTGTATCCAAAATGACGTCGCACTTCCTCGACAAGTCTCTCTTTACGCTCTTTCGCTGCTCGAGCATCTGCCTCTTTCTTTGCAATTTTGGCATTCAATTCAGCCATCCATCCATCAAGTTTTCCCAATTTCTTCGCAATATCCTCTTCACGTTTCGTAATTGCATCTTCCTTAGCTTTGCGAAGTTCTGCATTCATTTTCTGCATTTCTTGGAGTGTGAATGGATAGGCAACTCGCTCAAATTCATCTTGATCGGCCTTTTCAGTAGCAGTTGGATAACAAATTCCTGTTAAATTAAATTATTAAGATTTAAAGTTAAATTTAATTTGAAATTTTCATTTACTTGGATCAACTCCACTCTCTAAACCATATTTCCCGAATAACCCTCTCTTGTATTTCAATGTAGTGTGAATCCACGACTCAGGTCCATCTGGGTAAGGAACTTGTCCCATCAACATGTTCCTATGATTAGGTAAAAGTCGTGATTTATTTCTAATTTTATCAATTCTCCGTTTACGTTCTTCCACATTTTCATCATCCTCCTGCACAATCGCAGCCGGAGTTGTATCTAATTTGTCATCTGCATTTTCATCAGTTTTGACAGCTGTTTTACTGCAATGCCGTGATATTTGAATGCTATTTCTCGAAATTGTAAGGAATTTTAGTAAATTTATCTTATTTAATTGAGACATTTTTAAATGAAAATCTATTGAAATTTTTCAACCTTGCTGTTTACTTGTGTTATGACATTTCAGGTTGACATGAAACTTTTGACATGAAAAGAAATTGCACTGTAAATATTTGAAATGTAATCCAAATTTAAATTAAAATACTTTTAAATGAAATATTTTCTTTTTTCCTTGAAATCTGTTTCATTAATTTACAAAGAAAATGGTGAAATTACATGAAATTTGACGTTAAATTGAATTTCCATTGTTTTTACACATTTTACGGTAACTGTCAAAATATTCATCAGACAAATGTCATGCTCATTTCACTGTGAATGTGTCAGATCTCAACGGTTTTCTTCATTTCTGTCCAAAATCTTGTAACGATCGGATCAGGTCAAGGTTTTAACATTAATAAAAATCAAAAATAAAACAAGAATTTACAATTAAAATATGTCAAAAGTTACTCGATTAGTGAAAAATGATGAGGTAAGTGTAAAATATTATTAAAAATAATATTAATTAAATGGAATTCATGAAAGTACCCGGTTTTTATTGTTTTAAATGTGTATCCATAGACATACGGATGCTCTGTATGTGATTATGACCGTTAGGAAAGATAAATAATTGTAAAATTTAATTAAAATTTCTTTTCATTAGCGTCATTTTGCACGTGCATTTCATTAAATTAGAAATTTTATGTTTTTTTCTTGTTTTAGAACATCACATTAAAGAATAATTTGAAAAAAGCGCCAAGTTTGGCAAAAGAAACTAAAAGGGCGGCTTTAGGTGAAGTTGGAAATCGCATTTTAAAGAATGTGGATGCTCAAAAAGAAAAGTAAGATTATTTGAAAATGTTAAATGAAAAAATGCGATTAAATTTACAATGAAACATTTTTTGATAGCATTTTACGTGACGCTAAGCAACCTGGGGGAACATATAAAAATATCAAGGCACGAGTAGATAGTGGCTTGACAAACAAAGTAACAACTCGGTCGGATGCTCGTAAAGCATTAAATACAGTATCGGGAAATGTTACGACAAATAGTGTCGCTGGTGGATTTGCCAAAGCTTTGGCATCTCAAAGAACTGCCATTGCCAGATCAAGTTCAACAACAACAACCACCACAAGTGTTCGTGTCAAAGCGGCTGAACTTCCAAAACCACAAACAGCAGTTCAAACATTCAGACGTGAAGAAAGTCATTTGACAAGACGGTCAATTACTCGTATCAGATCAGTTTTGAAGTCCTCCAGTTCAAATGGATCAGTTGATAAAATTGAAACAGCAAAAAAAGAAGAGGAAATTATCGACACTCACTCAGCCAAACTCTTGGCTCAAATTGAAAATATCGATATAAATGATGAAAATAATCCACAACTCGTTTCAGAATACGCAAATGATATTTATAATTATCTATTTGAACTTGAACGTGCCTTCCCCATTAAACACCATCATTTAGATGGTCAAATTGAGGTGACACCAAAAATGAGACAAATTCTCATTGATTGGATTAACGAGGTTCACTTGCAATTCAAACTTGAAATTGAAACATTCCATATGGCTGTCTCGATAATTGATCGTTACCTTCAAGCAACCCCCAAAACAAAACGACGTGAATTACAATTGGTTGGTGTAACTGCCCTCTTCATCGCAGCCAAATACGAGGAATTATATCCACCAGAAATTAATGATTTTGTGTACATAACTGACGAGACTTACAGCAAGCGACAAATATTCGACATGGAAATGGTCATGTTTCGCACACTAGATTTCCAACTCAGCAAACCACTTTGCATTCACTTTTTACGTCGATTCTCAAAGGCATCTAAGGGCGAAGATACAAATCACATTTTAGCCAAATACATTATGGAACTTGCAGCAGTCGAATATAGCTTGTGTCCATTTCATCCATCAGAAATTGCAGCGTCTGCACTTTATCTTAGTCTAAAGCTATTCCCAACTGGTAAAGTTGATCGACAAACTGGCTCAATTTGGACAGAAACTTTGCAACATTACACAAAATACACATCAGCACACCTCAGACCAATTGTCATTGAAATGCTAAAAATCCTGAGAGTTGCACCAACCTCAATGACCAAACTCAAGGCTGTCTACAACAAATACAGTTCAACCAAATTTGACAAAATTGCAGAAAATTCCGCATTGAGTCCAGCTATCCTTGATCAACTATTAAAATCCTCAAAATGTTATTAAGGGGAAAATTTTCCTCTGAAATTTAATTTTAATGTTGTCTTGCCCCCTCCTCACTATTTTTATTATTATTAATTGACTACCAGGCTACTAATTTGTTTGTTGGTTCTCTAATCGTAATTTTTTTTTTTTAATTGTAATTCAAATACTAACCAGTTAACGCTTATTATATTTTATATTGAATAATTTACAAATCAAAACATGATTTTGAGAATATTTGAAATAATAAAAAAAGAAAAATCAGAAAATTAATTTAAACATACAAAAAAAAAAAAATAATTATAAAATAAATTATAATTTTAATTTAAGATTGAGATAATTAAGATCTATTCGATAAGTATTAGATTAAAAAAAAAATTAAACAAAATTGTTAGTGAATAAGATACAAATTATTTGTAAATTTTTATTATAATTATTATTTTTAGCCATAAAAAAATATTCGAACTGATCTGACAATAAAATGTAATTGTTTGTGAAAATGTAAAAAAAAAATATTTTTAGTTTCAAATCAAATT
This sequence comes from Culicoides sonorensis, assembly GCA_900002565.1. Classification (NCBI taxonomy): domain Eukaryota; kingdom Metazoa; phylum Arthropoda; class Insecta; order Diptera; family Ceratopogonidae; genus Culicoides; species Culicoides sonorensis. The sequence continues at coordinate 113,947 of LN483642.1, read as the reverse complement.
TTCCAAGTTCATTGATATTCAAATTGTAATGAATGTGAAGCATAAAATGGAAACGCCTCGGTTTTTGTAAAGATTTTGAAGCCTAAAATGAAGACGCCTGGTTATTTGTAAAGATTTTAAAAGATAAAATGAGGACGCCTGGTATTTTGTAAAGATTTTGAAGCATAAAATGAAGAAAATGTTTTGTATTCAAGTTAATTGTACAAGTCAATTGTATTTCAAATGAAATTCAGTTAAATTTCAATGATAACAAAAGATTAATTGATATAAAATGTTAGTTTTTCTTTATTTGTATTTCAATTCCAATTAATTCTCTGAAAATATAAATTTTTCTATTGTTTCAAGTCATGCTTAAGTGTGACATGAGATTCGCGTCATTACAAACTAAAAAAAAAATACCACTAATGAGGTACTTTTTCATTTTTTTTTATTTTCCTCATCTCCATTCAAAATGTGATTCATTGAAATGAAAGCACGATCCCAAGTAAGTCACATCTATTTTTATCCCATATTCTCTCTCACTTACGAGTCAGGAAAACACACTGGCAATAATTAACATTTTAATTCACTTCCGTAGATACAACAAAAAACATGACACTTGTTCACTGTGCTACAGAGAGAGAATTTATGTTTTGTCACAACGATGTACAACAAAAACCCATAACACACACAGAAACGACTCTTTATCGTATTAATATTTCATATTGCATTGTTTCACATAATACTAATGATAATATTGTTACCTTATGAGCCTCGAGTATGAAAATCATTAACAGACAATCATTAGTACAAGGATTTAGTTTTTATTATTCATAATTGCATGGATATCAAAAGTAAGACTATTATTGTTATTTTGATGATTTAATGGCTTATTGGCTGCACATTCTCTTGTTTAATTAAATGTAATATGAAAATTTTTCTTTTGTTTTCACTTGAAGGATATTATTAGTAATGGAGATTTAATTATCAAATTTCATAATTATTGTGAGTGATTTTGACTAATAAGGATGGTGATTAATTAAGATTTGGTGTAATTTACTACTACGTGGAATACGCGTGTGCCGCTCGACTTAATTTTATGTGGACCTACCTCACAAAAATAATTTCGCTCTTTGGTCGGACATGAAATTCATAAAAATGATTTGTGTCTGAGAGCCATCCAACATCCACGTCACTTCCGATTTACATTGACTTCACTTCCGGTTTACATTTACGTCACTTCCGGTTTACATTTACTTCACTTCCGGTTTACATCTACGTTATTTCCGGTTTACATTCACTTCCGGTTGAGATTCACTTCACTTCCGGTTATCATTCACTTTACTTCCGGTTTACATACACTTCACTTCCGGTTTTTATTTCTTCCGGTGTTCCATTTTCCATTCGTTCCTTGTTAGAACAGTGGAAAATGGAACATGCTCCAAGTGGAACAAGTGATTGTAAACCGAAAGTGAAATGAATGTAAACCGGAAGTGAAGTTAATTTAAACGGAAGTGAAGTAAATGTAAACCGGAAGTGACATGGATGTAAACCGGAAGTGGAGTGAATGTAAACCGGAAGTGACGTGAATGTAAACCGGAAGTGACGTACTCAAAACAATGTAAGGCAAAGTTGAAGGACTGTAAAAAACCTACAACTTTCTCATTCAAAGTAAACGCCATTTTCTTACAATATTTTCGAGAAAAACGAAGTTAAGTGTATCAAAAAGTTCCAAGGAAAAATTGATCAATTTAATTTGAATCGCACAAATATCGATTCAATGTAAATGAAATACTTTTGACGAGAAGGGTCGCAATTTTGAGCTCGTTTCCAAAAAGAAGTGATTTATAAAACTTATTACATTTTTTTCATCCTATCAATTTTTATATTCAATAAAGGAAAATTACATTTCAATTAATTTAACGGTCTACCGATCAATATAAAAATTTATTTAAAAAAAAAAATTATTACGGAACAAACAACACATATGAATGAATGTTTAATTTGCTTTAAAATTTCGTATCACATCCGTTAAATTAAATTAATTTGTTTTTTTTTATGTTTTTTAATAACAGATAAACAATATCTGAAAAAAACAGACACAAGCACACACTCAAAAAAAAAATATACTTTTAATTTTCATCACATTTACAGGTATTTTTCACGTATAAATAAAAATAAAATAAAATATATATTTCATCCTCATAATAGAGCTCATAACATACAATGCAATAAACATGGAGAACAATCATCTCGTTGCTTGAAGACGGGATAATATGTAATTGTCACGCATATGTGCGATGAAATAAATGTCCGTCCAATCGTTTAGGGAATACATTGAAGAAGACATAAGACTATGATATTAAATAACAAGAGCATCAAATAAATGTGTCATCAGCTGAATGTACGCACAAAAGTTGACATATTACAAGCAAGGGGACAATTGGGAAATGAATGAAAAACGTTAAAAGTTTGTGTACCTATAAATTGCGTGTTTGAATGATTTTTTTTTTTACTTTTAAAAGAGAAAAACGATGAAAAATAAATAAAAATAAAATAAAATAAAGTTTTTTTTAAGTGTATCGTGAATATTTTCTTTTTTTTGAGGTTTTTTTTCATGAAATCGCTTTTCTTGTACGTTTTGAATCAAAGTTGAACAAGATAAAAGTGAAAAAAAGAACGATAAAACTTTTAACTTCAACTTTTTTCCATGTAGTTGGTCCCTTGTGAGAAGTTGTGAAAAATTGTCTCAAAAAAATTAAATATAAATTAAATTAAGGCCAAGTGTGAAAATTCCAGAAAATTGGGTCAAATGATTTTTTCGGGAAAATTCTTCTTTTAATTTATCTCACAAATAAATGAAAAATATTTAGAGATCAATATTTTCAGCTTAATTTTAAATAAAAAAAATTAAATTCAGTTTAAATTGAATTCAATTGACATCATAATTGACTTGCTTTGTTTAAAACAAATCTTAATTCTTTGAATCACTGTTTTTTCATCTCATTCCAGGAAAATAACTAAAAATTTTTGGTTTTATTACAAAATCCATCTAATTCCATGGAATATAACAAAAACTTATTGTATTGCAAAAAATTTTTTGAATAAAATATAAATTTTTTTAATATTTTTTTATTTTTATTCACAGTTCAAGAGTCGTAATAGCGCTCAACAACAACAGCAACACAAAAATGAGTAAAAAATGTTACATGGTGACAATTTATGTCAATTAACCCCATGATAGTTGTCTGTGTTTGTGTGTGTGTGTGTATTTGAACTATGCAATTTTTTAAAAAATATTTTCTTTTTTTTGGATGTGCCTACAATGTCAAATATGTTGGGTAAAATGTTTTGAACATGTTTTGCATAACTAATAAATAAATCAAAATGTCAAGCTTATCTAAATGATTGGCATTTAAAATAAAATTAAATATAAAATGAAAAAAAAATAGTTTTATGAAATAAAATTGTTGAATATATTTTTCGGATAACTCTAATAATCAAAAATTAGAATTCAATTCAAAAAATTTTTTCGAGATAAATTATTTTTCAATTTATTTTCATCATTATCCGTTTTTAATATTTATTTTATCTGTGCATTACTGATTGAAATTGAAATTGACTGTGTATTTATTTTCTTTGAAATTTTTCCGTTTTTTATTTTTAATTGAATTAAATTAAGGTTGAAAATGAGAGAATTTAAGATTTTAAATATTTATGCTAGTTTAATATTTACTGAAACAATTATCTTCCTCTTTTTATTGTTATTATTGTTAAAATTAAATTGAGTTCACTTTTGTTGTTGATTTAATAGTTTAAACTCGTTTTTGCTTCACATTTAAAGGTCTACTCGTCCTAAATAAATACCACAAGTTGACCATAATCTCTTATTTTAACAGTTTATTCATTTAAAACAATTCAATTAAAGTGGTTTGTGTTTGGATGATAAATATTTAAAGTAGTTTTAAAAAGTTATTGCTTGATGACTGAATGGGGTAATGTGCAAGGTTACTTTTACAAATATAAGACTGATGATTCCTTGGAGCTCGTGACTGAGTTTAAATAGATTTCCTTAGATGAGACGAGCATTCAATTCGATTCAGCTTCTTAAAATGTCATATAAGCTCTTGTGAGGTTTTTTTTTTCTTATGTGGAGTGCTCGCATTTCGACCTATAAGATCTTTTGTGCTTCTCCTTACGAAGGGATCTTAGTTCTCTTTCAATACGTCCAATTCTTCAAAAATCTTAAGATTATTTTAAGATCTATGTTAACTACAGTAAAGGGAGATGAAAATCCCTCCCTGAAGTAGCGATTCCTCACCCTGGCCAATGCTGCACTCTCACAAAGGTTGTGCTTTGATGTTTCATCCACTTCTAAGCATAGCCTGCAGGTGCTTGAATCCTTCTTCCTATCCTTTTAAGATGACTGCGCAAAAGGCAGTGTCCTGTTAGGGAACCCGTCAGTTTTATGATGTCATTTTTGTCCAATGGTAAGATCATTTATGATATTTTCTTTGAACATTTCAGAATTCTTTGGATTGTGAAGAAGCTGGTATACTTTGATGGTATAATTTCATCTGTTTTTCCACCCATTCCCTGATGGATTTTTTGAAATAGCTCAGACTTACTCCGCAATAGGGCTCCGGGTCGATAAATTTCCCTTCAGCTCCCTTCCTTGTCAGTACATACGTCATTTCATTTGAAGGCTAGATAAAGGTGATGGCTTGTTGGGGTACGGGATAAAGCCCCTCTTATGATGAACATAAGTGAAATGCATAATGAACCCATTTGATGGCTTGAGTGCAGCCGTCTTTTAAGAATTAATTCAACCTTGGCTTAAAACCTAATTCTAATATTCACAGGTGATGCCTTCAATTATTCCTTTAATTAACTGAAAAGTTAAATTTTAATTTATTTTAATGATGATTATTTTTAGTATTTTTTATTTAAATTACCAATCCACTTTGATTTTTTTAAGAGAAAAGATCAAAAAACCACGACTTTTGATTATTTGTAAACAGATTCGATTCAGTCCAAGTTACATGTTTTCCGATGATCCATTTCCCAGTGCGCATTATTGATAAAATATTTTTTTTAATCAGATCATTGCCTCCAATTTTAATAAACTTTTTCTTAAAACTAAAAACTTTTTTTAATCCATATTCTTAACACATCAATTTTAATACAAAACAAACTCACCAAAAAAAGAGAAACTTTTTAATCCTCTTAATTCGAACATTAAAATACCACTTTCGTTTGCTCTCTTACACTCTTAAATATTAAAACATTATCCGTCTAATCCATTACCAGTCATTTTCATTTACCCCAAATGTATTATAAATCTATAAATTTTATACACATACATCACAATTTTCCAAAAGTCTATCATTCTTAATAATTTAAACATTTTATAAAATGAAATAATTTGATCAAAAGCCACAAATAAATTAACACACTTTAAATGTCTATAAATTTAAAGCTTGAATTCTGTATCTATGAATCGAAAATATATAGAAAATGGAATATAAAATAACCTTAATTTTTGAAATTGTGTGGTATAGTTTTTTTTTTTATTGTATTCATTTTCATCGTTCTCATTCAATTTATCTGTCAAAGTTTCAGGGAAATCAGAGATAATTTTATTATGTTTAGAAAAGCAAATTTAGAAATTTAGTTCCATATTTTTTTTTATGTTTTATTTAAAGTAAAAATAATTTGAAATTAAAAAATTTTTGCTACTTAATAAAATTAAAACTTCATAAAAATTGCAATGTAACTATATTATGAAAAAAAACTTCTTACAGTTGTTTTATTATCATAAAATAATTTACATTTTATTATTATTTCATTTTAATTTAAACAATTCCTTCTTTACTTTACTAAAAATGAAGATAAAATGAATCTCGTACTTGTTAAAATATTCATAGAAATGAAAAACAATCTGTTACTTTTGTTTTTTCTTTTTTGTTGTAATGTAACCCAAAAAATTTTTTTTTGCAAGGAAACTATTTTTGTTGGAAAAAATCTCTCTCTTGTAAAGAAAATTCAAAAATTGTTATTATATGAAAAAAATAAACCAAGACGAAAAATGTAAAAGCAATCTAATAAACAAAAGAGTATCTTTATAGTTGAGCCCGTGTGTTGTTTTTCATAAAAGCATCTGATAAGAATTTAATTTTCTTCCTTATTTAGGTACAAAATGAAATCTATCCACACTAAGAATTTTATGATTATGAACAGTAGTACTTGGGCATGGTTGTGGCTTGGTTTAGTTTTCGTTTGTATGAAAAACTAGTAAATTTCTGTTTTATTAAAAAAATATGTATAAAATGATAAATTTTTTACTTCCTTTTCTCTTTAAATTTATTATTTGTTTATGTGTTGGTAATAAAAATAGATAAAATTATGCAGTTGTAATAAAATAATATTAAAATTGTAGCATTGTTGAAATCTAGCTTTAATAATAATAATAAGAATAATGCTTTATGATATAAAACGCTTTTAAGAGAAGGAAATGATAGTTTTCATTTTGTCGTCTCTTTGTCTACTGGGAAAACGATTTAATGCTGAGGAAAATGTCTTTTCCGCAATGGCTTAGTTTTAGAAAAACGTAAAAATGGTCTAAAGTCTTACCCTGCAGCAGGGGCGGATTGAAAATTATTTACGGACCTGGCATTCTGTATGATTTTCTTTAAAATTTACGCTTAACTTAACTTTTATAAGACGATCAAATGAAGCCTTTTCTTGCATTTGCCAGATTGCTCGTATGGCCAATTCGCCACTGCCCTGCTGTACCACGTGACGTTTTAGGTCAAGCTGCGAACTGAAACTTACATTTAGTGTTGGCTGGGTTAAATTTTAGCGCGTTTTTTGCCCATTTTCAAAAAAACGCTTTTCTCACTTGCGAAGTCCATAAAAACAAGATGGTTTGCTGGGCAGTTTTATTTTGATTGGCTTACATTAACTTAGAGATCAGACCAACGAAAGAAAAATCCATGGCAGATCAAGCTGAAAGAAAATTACAATGAAAAAAGTAACATATGCTCTTCGAATTAAAGAGCATTCACAAGACAAAACATGACTCACCAATTTTTCATCGCAGCAATAATACCTTAGCTTACAATAACGACACATACAGTAAAACAATTTTCACATACACACAAAAATTATGCTACTGTGACAATTTGCCAAGAGTGTGAACGCAACATCTGCTTTTTTCTCGTCTTTAAATATCAATGGAAACAAATTGTAAAAAAAGTTATAGAAAAACCGTGATATTCTGGTAAAAATTCATTTTTAATTTAATTTTTTCCCTTATTTTTGTGTGAAATTTTTTTCTTTACAATTTTTCACAGTAAAAGAAAAACATTTTTTTTTGCATAGAAAGATATGAAAAAAAGTCATAATAGTAAATATCAGAATTAATTTTCCATTTTGAATTAACTTGACTTGAACTTTCATCACAATTCATTTCATGCAAAAAAAAAAGATGTAAGGCAACATTAACTGAAAAAAACCATCATAATTATCTTAAATGAGTATTCAACCTTTAATTATAATTATGTAATAAATTAAAAGACGAATTAAGTGGCATCTAATTTTTTTCTGTACATTTTTTTTGCATAATTTTTGTATTCCTTGTGAACGAACAACTTTTCACAAAACAAAGTTAACAAAACCCTAATGAGCAATAAAATGAAATGATTGTGTTCTGTCTCTTTTTCTTTTCATTTAAACGTGAGTTTTTGGTTTTGTTGTCGATTTGTTATTTATTTTATTGGTGATGTGACTTCAAAAAGTTGTTTTAATGTTCCCAGCTAACAATGTTTGCATCTTATTTGAAGAAATTTGATTAAAATTGAACGTCATCTGTCACATTTTAACCTGAAGGCTCCTGATGGTGCTGATTCAGACCATCAACTGAAAATAACTCTTTGAAGTGAAAATCCAAGAGGTCTTTTCGCTCGTCCAGTATCGAAACAATGAGAAAATTGAGCCTTAATCGTCTTTCATCCAACTCCGACCTGAATAAATCATCAACGGTCCACATTCCTCTAAATATCAATTCCAATCATTGAAAACCGTATTGAAATCCAATTTAGATTGAATTTCGTTCCTTTTCATCAGTTCAATTCAAATTGAATTCCAAATAAAAGAGATTTTCTTTAAATTACCTTGCAGTTAAAAAAAAAATAAAAAAAGAAAATCGATTTTCATGCATGTACAAACTGAGTTTTAATGGTCTTGAACGTTTTCATGCATCGAAATTAAAATAAAAAAAAATTATATGAAAACGAACATTGTTTTACTTGTAGATGCATAAGTGAATCTTCTTATTTTTCTGGCATTACAACAAGCATAATAATACTAAAATAAAAAAAAAATATAATTCAAGAAAATCGCGTTAAAAATTCACGGAGAGCAAAAATTTATTTTTATTTCTCTATGACTTTTATTACTTGAAATAATAATAACAAAAATAATAATGAGGCATTGGTGCATTGCATTTCAAAGATAAAATAATCGTTAAACCCCATAAGAGAGAGAGAAAGCACTTAACAGATTACATGTGTAATGTGTATGAAAAGAAGATTCTTGATGCAAGTCTTGGGGTGTAAAAGTAAAACCATAAATGTCGTACAATGTTACTTATTTTAATGTGCATAGTAAATGAAATGCATAGAAAATCATTATTCTTCCCTTTAGTCGTTTTCTTCATCGTCTTCGTTTTGAGTCAAAAACCACTGTAATAAAAATGTAACAAACTCAGATCCATGAAATGAGGTGACATTAAAATAATCATAGTGATATATATTTGCATTTTAAGACAATTTACATACAGAAATTCAAAGAAAAAAAAACTACTACACTACTTTCCATATTATTATTATTATTGCTATTTCTTATTATAATTTTTTTTTCATTTTCTTAAGTTATTGTAATGTAAAATGTAAAGTAAGATTTGTGACATAAAAAATGGAAGAATAAGGCATGTAAATATAATAATGCAACTGTCTTAAGAATTTGTAATTTTGTGGTTGATATATGAACTTTTATGCAAAGAAAAGAATGAAAATTACTTGAATTGGGTCAGTTACTTCACGGTGTTTGGTTTGTGTGTGTTGGGAACTTTTGAAAAAAAATTACATGAAATAAGTTATATTTTTCATTTAGTAGAAACGAAGATTTGTAATTGGAATGGAAATGGTATGAAAAATTAAGTGATTGAAGTTTTGTCTCATATTAGACTTGGTCCTAAATTTAAAGCTGTCCCATATTTGACTTGGTTCTAAATTTGAAGCTGTCCCATCTTTGACTTGGTTCTAAATTTGAAGCTGTCCCATCTTTGACTTGGCCCTAAATTTGAAGCTGTCCCATCTTTGACATGGCCCTAAATTTGAAGCTGTCCCATCTTTGACTTGGCCCTAAATTTGAAGCTGTCCCATCTTTGACTTGGTCCTAAATTTGAAGCTGTCCAACCTTAGACATGGCCCTAGATTTGAAGCTGTCTCATCTTTGACTTGGTTCTAAATTTGAAGCTGTCCCATCTTTGACTTGGCCCTAAATTTGAAGCTGTCCCATCTTTGACATGGCCCTAAATTTGAAGCTGTCCAATCTTAGACTTGGCTCTAAATTTGAAGCTGTCCCATCTTTGACTTGGTTCTAAATTTGAAGCTGTCCCATCTTTGACTTGGCCCTAAATTTGAAGCTGTCCAATCTTAGACTTGGTTCTAAATTTGAAGCTGTCCCATCTTTGACTTGGCTCTAAATTTGAAGCTTTCCCATCTTTGACTTGGTCCTAAATTTGAAGCTGTCCATTCTTAGACATAGCCCTAGATTTGAAGCTGTCTCATCTTTGACTTAGTTCTAAATTTGAAGCTGTCCAATCTTAGACTTGGCCCTAGATTTGAAGCTATCCCATCTTTAACTCGGTTCTAAATTTGAAGCTGTCCCATCATAGATTTGGCCTTATATTTTAATCAAAAACTTGGTCATATTTACACTATTTTTCGTGGTCCTTTAATTTTGGCTCTCACAAAATAAAAATTAACTCACAATACAACACGAAACAAAAATATTTGAAGCAAATTAACACGTACTTAATTTTTTTCTTCATTCTAACATTCTCGACTAAAAAAAACTTTTGCTTGGCATGTTTTCGCCTTATAAATATAGAAACACACACACATGTCAAAAGTACTTTATTTTTACAACAACAACACAAACTTTCATATGTCACAAAATGCCTGAAATTACAATACAATTGTGCTAAAATAAAATGAGTACAAACAAAAAACTTTACAGCAACAACAACAACAACTCAGTCACAATGTGTTTCCATTCTCTTCATTCCATTTTATTTATTATATAAAAGTACACATAATTTTTTTTTTTTGGTATTTAAACTTTCGTGACTTTGTCTCTTGTATTTATTATTATTATTATTTTATTATTGAGGCAGAAAAAAGTTTTGCTTGTAACAGAGTAAAATTAAATGAACTGTCACAAAAAATTATTATTATTTTTCTAGTAATAATAATGAGAAAACGCCTTCACATTGAAAGTTAATTTTACACATCTGAGCCATAATTTTAGATTAAAGCTCCCAATCAGCATATGTCTGCTTTCTCAGTACAGTGTACAGTCATCGAATTTAAGTCTTTTTAATTTCAAAAAATTTGTCAAGTTAACGAGAAAACTTTCTTTTTAATACTTCTTCTTCGAATTTTTTTTAATTTTAAATTTTACATCAAACCTTAAACAAACACAGAGAGAGAGAGAGAGAGAAGAAAAAAAGTTGTTTCACAATTATTATTATTGTTATCATCAAGTTTTAATTTTAAATTGTATAAACAAGAAAATTTTAATAGTTTTGTAATTGTGCAACAACCACAAGAGTCTTATTTTGTAACGTAACACAAGTAAAACTTGCATTGCATTGAATTGCAATATAAATTTTGTGAAACACACACAAGTAAATACAAGAAATAAAATAAAATAAAATGAAATATATATAAATATTATAAAAATTGTGAGAAAGCAGAGTTGAAAATAGTTTTAAATGTAAAGTTTTGATAAAGTTTTGACAATTTTCCGCACTTGTGTTTGTTTTGATGATTATTTGATTGTTTGTACAGAAATTTTAGTACTTGAAATTAGTGTTTGTGTGATTTTAAATCAAAATTTCACCATAAATAATGTTAAATGAGTGTTAACAAGAGTTTAACACAAAATTACAAAGCAAAAAACCAGGCGTCTCCATTTTACTTGGTATGTTTACTTAATTTTGTAAGATTTATGTTATTTTAGGACCTAAGAGAAAAACATCATTAAAATTTGAGGAAAATGTGTCAGTTATTGTCCGAAAATCCATTTATCACAATCCAAAATCAATATCAATTTTAAAAAGGGCAAAGGCTAAGTTAATATATTGAATAATAAATAAATTTGATTTGTCCAAGTTGTTTTAAGGATTTTGTTTTGTTGTTTCCCTTAAAAGGTCTTTAAATGTTACATTAAAATGAGTGATGATGAATTTAATGGTATAACAAGGGGCTGGAATTTAAATTGATTTTATTTTCACTTCTTTTCTAGGAAATTCGCTTTCGTTTTGGGTTTTCTTCATGAAAAAAGGCTCTAAAATTGGAAATTCTAAATCTAAATCGTTACAAATAACCAGGCGTCTCCATTTTATGCTTCAAAGTCTTTTCAAATAACCAGACGTTTCCATTTTATGCTTCAAAATCTTAACAAATAACTAGGCGTCTCCATTTTATGCTTCAAAATATTTACAAATAACCAGGCATCTCCATTTTATGCTTCAAAATCTTTACAAATAACCAGGCGTCTTCATTTAATGCTTTAAAATCTTTACAAATAACCAGGCGTCTCCATTTTATGACTCAAAATCTTTACAAATAACCAGGCGCTTCCATTTTATGCTTCAAAATCATTACAAAAAGCCTGGCGTTTACATTTAATGATTTAAAATCTTTACAAATAACCAGGCGTCTCCATTTTATGCTTCAAAATCTTTACAAATAACCAGGCGTCTCCATTTTATGCTTCAAAATCTTTACAAATGACCAGGCGTCTCCATTTTATGCTTCAAAATCTTTACAAATAACCAGCCGTCTCCATTTTATGATTCACAGTCTTTGCGCTTATGAAATCGATTCACATTTACTTTTGACAACTTTTTTTACTTGAAACCATGGTCCATGGTCCATGTACGTAAAAATGAAAAGCAAAACTTTTTCTTCTCACATTTGAACCTTAAAAAACAATCATAAATCTTTATTTTTTTCAATAATTTGACATATTGACATTCAAATACCCTGTAAATAGGTGGAAAATTGTTTATTTTTCACATTTAATCCATTTAACACATGAAAACAAAAACAAAATGAGAGAAAGAGCAAAAAAGGCAAAAAAAAACAACACGACAGACATCAAATCAAATTTGATTGATAAATGGGTCGAATAGTTGTAAAACCACTTCAATTCATTAAAATGTTCAAAAAAATTCACATTTTTGGCACAAGAAATTTGCAGAGTGATTATTTTTTGAAATGTGGGTGGATTTACAACTTGATTTAACATTTAACATCATTTGATAGGCGTTCATCTTTGAATAATGTGAATTAGATGATTCAAGTTAATTTATTTATTGAATTTCATTGAAATCACTATCAAATGTTAGTGCGCACAGTGAAATTTAAATAATTGATTTGTTTTATTTTCATTTGAATGATGATTGTTAATTAAAATAGTGAAATTCAACTGATTACTGATTCATTTTCAATACTTTTCTGTTAAATATTTTATTTTAAAATAATCTTTTATTTATTTATTCGATTTTTTTTTTTGAACAAAAATTATGTTCTCACAATTGAAACATTTTAAACGTAATCCTCTCAATTCAGTATCTTTTAACAGATTTCTATCAAATACGATGAATTTTTTTCGTTTAATGTCTGTCTGTGTAATTTTTATCGTCCACTTCCATTTATTTGAGAATACACTTTTAAATTTCATTGAATATCACGTTTAAATTTTTTTTTATTTTTAAATTAATAAATTATTGAACTTTTGTTTCGATTCATTGCAATTTCAAGCCTTAGCCTGAATTTATACAAACATTTTATCGTATTAAAAAAAGCAGCAGCAACAACAACTAAAAGTAAAATAAAATAAAATTTGTATTTAAAAACAAAAAAAAAAGATATCGATCGTAATTTTAAAAATTTAAACTGCATTACATACATTGAACCACGTAAGGATATTATTGCGATTTTCCATTTTTAAAATTAATTTTTGGAATGAAATCAGTTTAATTGAAAATAAAAAAAAACAGTTGTGTGTAAATTGAAAAACTAATGGAAAGGTGTATTGAGAAAGCATTGTGTAACAAATTCAATTTAAAATTTAAGTGGAAAATGGATTGTAATCGATGGAGAGTGAGTTTAAAATTAATACGGTATTTAAAGGATGGGCAATATTGCAATGTTTTAAGAGATTTACGTTTCATGTGCCAAATGGGGGATTTCAAAGCTCAGGGGTTATCGTTTTGAATTTCCTTAGGAAAGGCAGGTCAAAGGCTGGGCTGGCCCATGTAATGTTACAATTTTTGAAGGTTGCTCAGTTTAAAGGTTAGCGTAAAGGGCTTTAAAGCACTTATGAAGCTCAACGGTTTCAAATGTCCCTTTCTGGATACTCGATTTGAGTTAAAGGCTTGAAAAAACATGGCTACTGTTTGGGATGGCAGGATAAAACAATAAGCCCTCTTATGATGACGATATTGGGTAGGATACGAACCCATAAGACATCCTGGAGGCTTTGATATACATTTTAGGACTCTGAATACAGTGAATCAATTCGAGTTACAGGCCAGAAACAAATGGGACCTTCATGAGATCACAAATCAAAAGTTAAGACCTTCTAATGATAAGAAAGAGGTCAACTGATGATCTGAAAGCAAGATGAATCTAACTTGAGCTCTGAAAACGTTTTATCAGTGATTGGATGTTGAATATTTTAGATCAGGAAGGCGACTAAGCATGAAAGGTAAGCTAAACCACATTTCATGAAGCTTTGAAGTAATGCTTGTCCAAAATTTAACATTTAATGTGCCTAAGAGTGGTAACAGCCTTATAATACAAAAAATAGGGATTAAAACCACTGAATTTCTGTTTGAACGAATGTTTTAATAGGTTCTATAGATACAAAAATGGCTCTTTCCAACTAATCTTCTAGATAGGTCTTCAAATGATCTATAATTTGTGGTTTCATAACACGTGGCTAGGATATTATCTCTTATTTAACTTATTTTATCCTAGTTCCAAGCTTGTAAAAGATCACGATCTTTTGATCTATATCAAAGATCAAGGCTGATCTGATATATTTTGTAAGTCAGATCAGATTATGATCTGATTTTTGATCTGATCTTCAGATCAAAACAGATCAATCAAAAAAATATGTTTCAAATTTTTCTGTTTTGAGTAAAAAAATCATGTTTTCGTTAATTTTGGGCAAAAGTGCAATGTTGTGTTCGCATATTAATTATAGCAAAAGTAAAATTTTTATCAAAATCCGTAAAAATAATTTTTTAAATGTTTTTAGTTTTGTTCTAGGATGGTGTCGTGGGTTAGCGCGAATGAGTGTTCTAATGCGAATTTTTTATTAAATCTATAATTCTATAAGATTTTAAAGTTTTATCTATATTTTTTTGGTGATTAAATAAATATAAACAAAAGGAATAATTTTATAATTTTATTTCACGTTTATATTGATCTCATTATTATAAATATGAAGAAAAAATGAATGCAATTTTTCAGTTGTGTTTCTTGAAAAATGGCGGAAGAGGTATGATTTTTTTCATCATTTTAAAAATGCAAAATAGATATATTATATATAAGAATTAAAGAAATTTATTGAATACTCCACGTAATATATGTTTTTTTGTTTTATTTAAAGGACATAAAAAATTAAAATATTTAAAAATAATAATAATAAAGTCATTCGCAGTAGTTAGATACAAATCACGCTAGAACAAGAATATTCGCGTTAAATCAAAAAAACATGATTTTCAAAATAAATGCATTATTGTGTTGATAATGGCTATTTAAATTATTAAACTATTTCATTTTCATGAAATTTAAACTTTGTTCTTTTGATTAACATGAACATTTTAACAAATAGAATAAAATTTCATTCATATTTTCGCCAATGAAAATTTTAATATTCTTAACTTCGCACTAGACCACGACACCATCCTATTCAAAATAGTGCCTAAGAAACATGGATTTTTAAGCAAAAATCATAAAATATACACTATTCCCTCTAATAATTCACGGGCATGGGGAACGAGCATTGTGAAATATGAGAAATCGTGATTTATACGAATTAGTTGAAATATATTAGGGAAAAGACCAAAGGGAATGGACTTGACAACCTCCGATATTTCACAAAATGTGAAATATGAAAGGTTGTCAACATTTTCATAAATGTGATTTACCGGAGGTGTGAGTTAATGGAGGGTGATATAGTAGAGGGAATAGTGTACTTATAATTGTGTTTCTCTAAGTATATTCGGTATGTTTTTAGGCACTTCAGCAAAATCAAAGATTGAAAATTTTGTCTTCAATAATATTATCCTACAACAAAAAGAAACGAGTTTTTTTTTTATTAACTCCAATTCCGAAAATGAGCTCAAAATTATGTATTTCGCAATTTGTAGCCTGCTAACATATGAAATATCGAGCTGGAAATATTCACTACAACTTAGCTTCAGGTCAGTTTTGCGTTAAACTTACGAAAACATGATGAAATTTATTATTTTGAAAATTTCCAAATGATCTAGATCGATCTAGATAAAGATCAGATCATGCTCGATCTGATCTTATGGTTACAAAAGATCAGATCATGATCTGGGTTTTGATCTGATCTTAAGATCAAATCTAGATCATTTTACAAGCTTGCCTAGTTCTAAGGTAATCTCTCTTATTTTTCCTGGACAATTTAATTTAAAACTAACATTTAATGTAAAACACTTCTAGTCTGACATTTAATACATTTACTTGATTCCTGACTTTAAGATTGACCTTTGAACTCTTTGACAATCGTAATATTATTTTTAACAATACAGTTTAAGCCGATTCAGAAGTAAAGTAAGAGTTCCAAACTCCCTTCTTATTCAATACAGCTCTAGAGAGTGAAGTGAGTCATCGCCTTCACATTTGAAGCCTTGAATCGAAGCTTGGCCAAAAACTGACTTTTCATGAACCAAAAAGTGCTATGAGTCTTCAAAAACTGATTTAAGTTTCACTTGCATTTAAATTTTCAATTAAAACGAATTTTAACTCGATTTAAGACGCTTAAGAAGTAGAGTACAAGTTCCTAGCTCATTATAAACTCAAACAGCTCTTAAGAGTTAAATGAATCTTCAATGAGTATTAGAAGCAAATTTCATACCATAAATTGCATGTTTATTCAAAATAATTTCCTGTAATCTTTTTCTGGTCAATATCCTGCCATATTTAAGCGATACAAACTTTCAAACATAATTTTTCATTTTATTTTCATTGACATCGACAAAATTTAATTGTATAACATTGTTGTATATTTTTTTATAACATGATCCCATTGTTAAGTGAACTTACTGAATTCATTTAACACGCAAAAATATAAAAAAAAAAACGATATAATAACTCTTTGACAGCAAGTAGCAAATTGACCACATAATAATTTTCCACTCGAATCATGATCGTAGTTCCTAAAAATGTATTGCACAATGTACAAAAGAACAACAAAAATAACATCATCATCATTATTATTATTGATGCTCATGCATAACCAATGTTTTACCAATTATTTTGTGTGTAATTTCATTAAAGTTTGTACATACAAACAATTTTCATATATTATTTTGACCTTACCTGTGATACGAACCAGCAACGAGTAAACGAAAAAAAACATACTAATTTCCCAACTTAATTCTATAAACGACATGAAAGCCTTCAATTGAAAGGTGAGATGGAATTATATCGTGTATGTTCAATTTTTAGGTTAAACAAGGTTTAACAACTTATATAATAATAATAATAATAAAAACACCACTTTTGACATTTCTGTGACTGGTTTCCATAAAAAATACTTTAATACTCAAATAATAATAATAATATTATATGTAGAATAATTACAATTATAATCTTATACAGAGTTAAATATATGTTTGTTTCTTGTTTTTTTCCACACTTACAGTATGTGAGTCACTTAAATACTACATTATTACATGTTTTTTTACTTTCTTTTGGTTTATGGGTTTACAGGATTTGTGTATGTTTATTAATATTAATATAATAATATTATAATTATAACATTATATGTTTTTTTTCTTTTAATTTAATGTATAAATATGGTTTAATCGGTAATTGTATTATTATTATTATTGTAGTTTTTTTTACAATTTGTGTTTTAATAATTTAAGGGATTGAATTACAATTCTAACTCAATTTTGATACATTTTTATTGAAATAAGCCTTGACATATACAAAAAATATACGTATTTTAACCTCTCTTAAGTAAAGATTAAGTAATTCTATTACAATGAATGGTTTGCCGAACGTAACACGTGTGAAAATACCACTTGAGCTGATTATAAAGGTCATTTTTTTTTATTTTACATGCTTTTCCAATGCAAACAGAAAACAGAAAATACATTGATCAAAAATATCAATTTAATAAATAAATAAGAGAAAGTGAGACACCGTTAAGCTGATTAGAAATATTGTGTCAAATCACTGTGTTTTTATTATTCGCTTAATTTACTTTTGTTATATTCTAAATATTCGATTTCATATCATACATTTTATCTTTTATTCATTTATTTATTCATTTATAAATATATTTTAATATTATTAATTTATTTTAATCAAGTCAAGAAGGTTTTTATTTAACTAAGCAGGTCCATTCATATTATTGTTTTATTTTTATTTTATTTTTTTGCTATTTCATCATTATAATTAATTGTAATAATATTCACGATGATGATAATCAATGTGTTTTTAATTATTTATTATCTTTCCTTATGAATGTATATTTTTTTTATTATTTTTATTTTAATCTATATAAAAGTAATTATTTTCTAATTATTTGGAGTGCCATTTACTTAAATGTAATTAAAAATTACCTGGGAAATTTTTTTAATTAATTAATTATAATTTGAAAATTACAAGGACTTGGTTTTATTATTAAATTTTATTTTATTAAAATTATATTTTGTTCGTCATTTTAATTTTTGATGATATTTTTTATTATAAAAAAATAATGACATTGAAATGTTACAATAGAAAAAGCCTCCCTTTTACAATTAAATGTGATGTTTGTTCACTGATTGCCAATTCATATCAAAACATAATTAATACAATGTTAAAAATGTTAAGTACGTATGTTTTTTAATGATTTTCTACTTTTTAAGGTTTAAATGCGCTTGTGCACGATGTCTGTCATTTCGAGGAGTTGGATCAAAAAATCAGAAGTTGAAGCTGACTGACTAAGGAAAAAAAACGAAGTGGAAAAGGTTGCAATTTCATGGAAAAGAAAGCTTGTTCCGACTTGGTATCATGAGGCGGAAAAAGGAATCATTGGTGTGGATCAAAAGTTGAAATCAGGATTTATGCAGATACTTAACATGGTAAATCAGGTGGTATGCAGGAGAATCATGAGGTGGAAAAAGGAGTATCACGATACACCTATCTTGGATCGCACAAAATTAAAGTTTTGCCCCTAAATTACAGAATACTTCGGTATGATATAATTTCTCAAGGACAGGAAGATGGTCAACATCTTTTATTGGAAATCGACAACTAACGCCAATTTCTCAACATAGAACTGTTTATCACTTAATCGAAAAAAGATAATATTGGATCATCCTAACTAAAAGAATTCAGAATTAAAGTAAATCATAATTCATAATATCCAATTTAATAAATCGTCTTTAGCTTAAATGACAAAAGAGAAACAAACAAAATTCGCAAGCTCAATAAGTTTCAAAGAATTCAAAGATATCAAAAAAGAAATTTAAGAGTCTCTTAGTCAGACTGGATCTACTCTCAGACAACTGGTAACGTTAAAAGATCGGTACCGTAAAAACAAAAGATCGACCAAAATATCAAATATGGACAGAAACAGAGATGTAATGCAATGTACAGCCGCTATATCAACAACAAGAAATCTATGACAAGGATAAAGCTTTTGCTGCGTTTCCCTGAACTTTCAGAAATCTTTTCTAAGCTTTTGGTTCTAACCGTTCAGTATTCACATTACTCTTTATGAAGTGTCGCACGAATGAAATCGGGATTAAAACCTGTCCTTCCGAGTACTTGTAAGTGCTCTCATAATGCACTTAAGTGTGCCATTCAAAAAAAAATTGTTTTAATTTTTTATATTGTTCTTTCCGTGCTACTGACAACTCATATAAAGGTCATGTTTTGTTTTTTTTTTTGTTGTTTTTAACTATCGACTTCAAATAGAAGTAAAAAAACACAACAATATGCTATTTGAATAGCAACAAAAAAAACAGAGAAAAGAAAATTAATCACCTATTATAACTTTTGTTATGACTTGTAATATAAAATCCTTATCGCAACTTTAAATGTTATATTTTTTTTTTTTATTTTATTGCTTATTATTATTGTTAAATGTTAGTTAAACGAACAGGATCAGTATAAAAATATAAGGAAAAAAATTATATTGTTTTCTATGTTATGATTGTTATTTCAATGTAAAATTGCTTAGGTGAATACTGTAATCATGATATTAACAGGAAAATACTTAAAAGGAAAACAATAGTGGAATTACAGTGTTAAGAGGGTCAGATTAATTACTTAACGATGAATGAGTGTAACCATGATTATTTTCACATCATAATGCGCATTGAAAATGAGTGGGATTAAAAAAAAAATTCCATAGCTCGTTGAAAAACTGATTACCATTCAACATATTCAAAATACACGTAATTGTGAGCCAAAGGATATTTTGACTATTAAAATGAATGTAAAAGTCAATTCATTGAAACTCATTATGTAAAATAATATCTTGAATGAGGAATTTTATTTTATATTAAAAAAACAAAATATTTGTATTCAGAAACAATTAATTTTAATTTTGTTTTATAACTTTTGTGTTTCTTCCTCAGAATAATTTTAATTGAACATCAATAAGCAATTAAATTTTGATCAATTTTGTCACAATAAACCATTTAAAATGTTTCAATTTGATTGAAATTATTTGACGTTCATTTAATTTGTGTTTTTTTGTAATTGGCATTCATGAATATCTCAATTTAATTGAAGGGAGGGGGAGGAGTAAAGTATGAGTTAAGCTTATCTGAGTTCTTTGATATAATTTTTGGTTTAAATTATGAATTTTCTTTTATCTAAATTATTATCTTACCTGTATTTAATTAATTATAAGAAGCCTTAAATCTACACAATTTTAGAGTCTAGTTTACACTAAGGGTTGACCTATTTGGATCTATTGTTGGTTTTGTTGTTGTCGTGCTGGTACTACTACTTACAGTGTATTTTGTACATTTTTCTTTGCTTGGAATGACAGTCATGTGACTTGATTTGACAGCAATCCACTCATTTCGTGTTGAATCGAACCACGTTAAACCGAGATTGTATCGTCCATTGAGATTTGCATGTTGACAGTGTGAAAACCACCATCCACCTTCATAATTGCCCGCACAATGTGTATTTGATATATCACGATCCACATCAATTGCCGAAAATTCCATATGATTTTGATAGTCAAGTGCATCTGAAGCATTTCCCTCAAAATGTCCAATATCAATACGATATCCATTGTCACGAGAAGCAATTGAAAATGTACCATATTCAGCATACCAATAATTATCATAAATATCTTGAATTTCAATTCTTAATCGCATACAATGTTGTTTAGTCAACTGGTGCAACACTTCATTGCCAATCCAAAATTCACCACTTGCATGACCAAAACCTTGTGCATACTCATTCCATGACCGATTAAAATCAACTGTACCATCGACACGACGTTGAATTGTTGTCCAATTACCCACACATTGAGTCATTATGGGATGATGTTGTCGACCACCTGGAGCAATTAAAAACAAACCACTATCTTTATTTTGCTTATCATTACCATCATTTATCTGGGAACAATCGTGTGGCAATTTATTCACAATTGACTCATATGCTTCCTCTACCTGCTCCAATTCCTCGACTAATTGTGAAGCTAATTGTAATTCAGATGGCGTTTGTGCCAGAACAAATGTTGCAGAACTCAAATTCAATTTAGATTCGGCTTCAATCTGTAATCAAAGAAAGAAGAAAAGAAAAAAAAATAAATGAAATGCTTTTAATATCACGATAAAATATGTATGATATGAAAGTGAACACAAAACAGAAGAGAAACGAAAAAAAATAGAAACAATATAAATTAACGGTAATCAATTTTGTTGTTTTTGTTCGCATAGTAAATAAATATGCTAGCAGCATTCAATATGATTATTTTCAATTTTAATAGATATCAAAATTGATTCGTATTCAATGTCCTTGGATAATAAAATTCAGTAACATTTAATATTAAAATAAAAAACAATTTAATGAATGGATATAGCAGAAGAAAAAAAGAGTTTCCTTAAGGGAAAAATTAAATTTGAGATTCATCTCACAAGATATCGAAAATTGTTACCTGTACCGACATTAAAAGTTGATGGCAGACAAAATAAAACATATGCTTTGCTTTACAATGACATGGAGAATGAATGAAAAGAAGGAATCGAAAAATCGAATAAATAAAAAGCACTTCATCAATATTCTTTGAACGAGGACTAAATATAAATGAATGAAAAACGTTTTTTTTTCTTTAATCTGTCACGGTTGCGTGGAGAGTTTAAAGCAAAGGAACATTTTAAGGGAAGAGGTGAGAAGTGAAGGGAAGTGAAGGGAACAGAAGTGAAGAGAAGAGAAGAGAAGAGAAGAGAAGAGAAGAGAAGAGAAGAGAAGAAAAGAGAAGAGAAGAGAAGAGAAGAGAAGAGAAGAGAAGAGAAGAGAAGAGAAGAGAAGAGAAGAGAAGAGAAGAGAAGAGAAGAGAAGAAAAGAAAAGAGAAGAGAAGAGAAGAGAAGAGAAGACCATTCATGACTAAATTTTCACTTTTATTTTCTCTCCCACTGAATCGTGACATTACTTTCAATGAATTATAAAAAAGAAAATAAGGGTTTCACTCTAGATTTTACTTGTATACACACAACAAAATACCTTCAAAAGAAAACACTCACATAATCTCAAGTTTACAACAATAACATCACATCTTCTAACGATACCATTCAAAAAATGTATCGACATTTTTACATGGATCTTTACACACACACACACATTTCATTTTACAAAATGATGTAGGTCCCAGTTTTGTATATGATTTAAAGGAAAAATGAAGTTTGACGACGAGAAAGACAAAATAAAACTTAAAATTCTTTCCATGTTCACTCATTTTCTTGTGATGGGTTTTTTTATGTGAAATGTAACACACAAAAAAATAACATTTTATCTACTGTTTGTGTTGTGAAAAGGTGAAAACAAAATTCTCCAAAATCCAAGTTTTTTTTTGTTGTGTATTCAAAATGAGATTAACCTAAAAAGGTTCTCAACTTTGACCTAACCCACACACACACACATTTCAACTTTCTGATTGACTTACACAAATTGTATTAAAATATAATCATAAATAACCTTATCAAATGATATTGAAATTGATATTCAGAAGAAAAAAAAGAGAAAACTTGAATGTAATCCTGTCTAGTTGTAATTGAATTTTCTTTGTACAATTTCTTTTTTTTTACCATTTCAACTTATACCCCTTTTAAATTCTCATTTTGATACAATTTTTTTTTGTTCATCTCCTTATAGTCTTATTCAATTTATTGTACTTTTTTTCCTCACTCTTATCGTTATATCAAGTAATATTACACACATATAACATATAAATAATAATAATGTAATCAATATTTACTGTTTTCACAGCCAAATAACAAATAGAGAAAAATGTACAATGAAGTTACATTGAGAGAAGGAGAAAGATTGAAAACAATTGTGTCGACATGGAAAAATGATGTTGTTTGTATATTGCAAGTTAAATTTCGAAGGAAAATGCGCTTTTGGGAAGAATTTGTCTGATATGAAGCGGATGTCGTTTCAGGTGATCCTGAGCCTGGAAATTTCAGAGTGAAATTATTAGTGTTGTTGATTTTCAATTTAAAGATTGGCAGTTTAATTCTTATATTGGCCATGAAATTTTGAAAACTCAAATGTTATTTTTTCAGGTACGTTATTTGAGAAAAATGCAAAATAAAGATGGCAACCGCTTGGGATAACAGAACAAAAAGAATGACCTGTGATGATAACGCTGCCTCTAATGTCCGGCTAACGATCTGCTAGAAGATTTTCATAGCCATCTTTTAAACTTGAATATGAACAACATCACAGATGGCGCTGATTTGACTTTATGGCCGATTTGTAAATTTCTATTTCGGTAAACGATCAATTTCATATCAGACCTAAGCCTGGGATGTTCAAGCTATTTTCAGAAAAATCACGAATGTCAGGAACGAATTTTAAAGAGAACAGTAACGCAAATGCACTTTTGACTTCAATTCACAGTAACATTTCCCAAAAAAAAGAATTTTTTTTCTTCTATCATTATTTTGTATAAGGAAACTTTATACATTATTATTTTCTTACATATTTATATTTATTTTCATATGAATTGAAGATGAAATATCATATTAAATTTAATTTTTTCTTTTCTTTTTTGCACAGAATCATTTGCAGAATTTCTTAATTTCATTTCAATTTCATCTTATTCAATTCAAAATTAAAATTAAACATTACACATGAAAATCCTTTTAAAATTACTCATTTAAACTTGTTTACACTTGTAACCAAAACCAACCAAGAAAAAAAATGTTTACACTTTACACATTTTGTATGTTTCATTTAAATTTATGAACAGCTACCATAGATACCACGTTTAAATTTGTACTTGAACATATTTTTACAATATTACTCGGTTATGAGAGAATTTTTATAATGAATCACATTATGTTGTATGGAATTTTTTTCTGTTTTTTTTTTTTTTGAAAATTCATCGCACAGAAAATAATATTAATAATAAAATTTCAACTGTATTTTACAGGAGAAAAAATTTTTGTTTAATGTGAGTACAAAAGAGGAAGTGGTGCATTGCTCTAGGCATAAAATTCTATTAGTGTTTTTGTCTGTTGAGTTATGAATTGTTTTATGATGTAAAAAATAAATTTAATTTTCATCATACGCAATTTAAAATTGTTTTATTTTTATTTTGTTGTTAAATTGTTCTTTGTTGATATGAGATAAATATAGCAGGAGTTTTTTTGTTTAATATTTTTTTTTAACTGAGCACGTTTGAATAAGGATGTAAAAGAGAAAATTTGCGGCAATTAAAATGAGGTTTTAATTAATTAAGGAATTTAAATGGCTGTTTAATTGAATTTGTTTGAATTTTCTCAATTTAATTTCATTTGAAGAGAGATCTTTCATGAAAGGTCCTTCAAAATTTTGAGCTGACATCATTTCCTAGTCTTGGTCTGGTCAAGGCTTGGATTTCAACGATGTCTATTTTGCGCTTTTTCTTTCCAGCTTCTCACTTGAAGAGCCGTCATTGATCAATCTTGTCTTAGATCGACCCACACAATGACACAATTTAGTTTTCAAAAAGTCTTGATGAATCAAAATTGGGCAATTAAGAGTAGGTAAGAGCATTCATACGAGGGGAATTTTCAATGTTTTCGTAAGTTTTACATTTTTACTTTAAAACGCCCCACAGATCACACCGCATAATATGCATAGACTAAAAGAGTGTCCATGATACTCGAATTCTTGTTCCAAATTAACTGAAAATGCGATAAAAATTTCATTCATTAAATTAAACGTCCTGAAAGCGTCAATCAAAGATCTTCGTCTGCGGACCAAGTCTTGTAATGCGGCGCGTTTTCAGCTCTCAGTGTAGGTAAAAGTGATCTAAAGCAAAGTTGTAGATAATATTTCAAGCTGCAATTTTCCTGTACAGACCAAGTACATATTTCTTATATTAAGCCGAAATTTCATCAATTTTATTTTTAAGCAGTGACATCAACCACAAGGATATTAATTGCTTTCAACGACTTGCTCGTGGTGTATCATTACATCGGTTATTTTTCTTCATTTGAATGTTAACAAATAATTTCCTTTTCGAAGTTCAATTCAATTTAGTAAAATTTCTTTTTGATGAGAATAACTTGACGTGTGACATCCAGTACAGTAAACTGATAGCTTAATCATAGACATGAACCATAAAATCGGATTGACCTTATATTTAATGATCTGGAGCATCAAAGCAATGAAAATTTTGGAATCAATTAATCTTTTTTTTTTCAATTCAGAGTTTAACGAACTCCAATGAACAGATTCAGTGTCTTCGCATCTACTCAATGCCAATTTTGGGTTCATGTCTCAGGTACTTTTTTCCTTGCTTTCAGTTGACACACTCAACGATTTTTGTAAAGTTCTCTGTTCTAATAAATGAAACCTTAGACACATTTCTGAGTTAAAACAGACATGAAAAATTTCCTTCTTTGATCAGACTTCACTAACTTAAATATATCAGATTAATTTTTGTTTCAATTTCAAATACAATTAATCAAAAAAAATATTACATTAAAATCACATAATAACAAATTTAATAATTAAATAATAATGATGATGATAATTTAAATCATCACATGAAATTTATTTATATTTTTTTTCAACTGTTTACTGCTATTTTTCATTGTATTTATTGTTTATTATTTATTTATTTATGTGTTTAAATAATACGCTAAAATAACGATTTTAATACTAAAATGAGGCTGATCATCATTCGTCGACTAATAAATTGGCAAATAATCGTGTGCTTCACTATCAACATCTCATATCATATTAATTAAATTATATTTTATCATATATTTAAATATTAGCATATTTTTATGTGTGTGAGTGTGTGTGTGTGAATATTTTCAATGCGAGGATTACTATGATTTTGTTTAAATGCGAACGTGGTTGGTAATTGTGATTAAACATGCAAAATATGAGAGGAAAAAAAGGAAAATAAATAAATATTTGCATGTATTTTTACTGCTCATAATTTGTACTGAACATTTTTTTTATTATAGTCATTAGAGACATGAGCATTTTTTTGTTCTATGTCAGATTATGAATAGACTCAGAGTAATTATATAAAAAAAACAGAATTAAGAAGGAAAAAAATTGTATAAGATTAAAAAAGAAATTTAATGAACTCTTTTGTATTTGTATGCAAAACACAAATAAGCATGATTTTGGTGCAGTCATTCATATTTAATTGGGCTTTGTTATGATATCTCTTGAACGGTGAAAGAGCATGAAATGAGTTTAAACAAGAAAGAAAATATGAAAAGATTTTTTTTTTCATTTCATTTCAAACAAAGCAGCTTTGACATTTTTAAAAGCACTCTTAACATTTTTTTACTTTTATGATACTCCAAGTCATATTTCTATTTTTTTTTAATTTGAGTTTTTTTTTCAATTAAAATTATATTTGTTATTAAAAAAAAAAACAAACAAAAAATAATAATAAAAGATGAAAGAAAAGTCCTTGATTTAAACTGAGATAACTCAAAAAAATTCTCATTAAATTAAAACATAAAAGAACACTTGAATAGAAAAATAATATGAAATTTTTCGTTGTTGACCCTCTTTTTGCGTTACATTTCAAAAAAAAAAAATTTACATTAAATTTTCATATTTTATCCCTCCATCATACAATTCAACAATTTAATTTCAATCGATTTTCTTAATTTATTTACATAATTGCAAAATTATCTAATTAGAAATTCAATTCGATTTCGTTTTCAATTTTCAAGTATTTTTTTAGTGTGCTAAAATTGCGAAATTGATGAAATTGTTAAAATGATAGACAATCATCGTCATCATCTTATTTATTTATTCATTTATTTAATATTCCAATTTTATGCTAAATTTAATATCTTAAGGCGATCTTTTATCTTTCAAATGATATAATTTTTTTTTGATAATTTTTGAATTTTTGTTTGAAATTTCAATTTTTATTATGAAAAATTGATGATGTTAAAGTTAGATTTAAAGTTTAACGAAAATTCAATACATGTGTGGGTTTGAAACGTCTCTGAAAAAAATAAAAATGTTAGAAAAAGCAATACAAGTGAAATACATGAGTGCTTTAAAATTTTTTGTATGTGAAGTTTTTACTGGTTACTATAAAAAAAAATTTAACGGTTTTTTATGAATTTAAATTTCTGTAAATTGATTTTCAGCCTAATATTCAAAAATGAGGTATTCTAGCCACTGACAGGTTTAGAAAAATGAATTTCCATTTGAGATTGACTAGGAAATTTGTGAAATTCTTAATTCAAGACAAATTTTCTGAGTCAAAGCAAAAATATAAAAGTTTGAAGCATTTTAACGGTTTTTATCTATTTTAAGTGCATTTTGTAAGCTTAAGCTTTGAGAGCCCAATCTTCAGAGTGCCTCCAGAGTCTTAAAAACCGTTAAACATGGTTAAAATTTTTAAATAATTTATGATTTGTTTTGTTGAACTTTAACTCAAAAGCTCTGAGATTAGGCTCCAGGGCCTTTAGAGCCAGACAAAGATCAAAAGTACAAAATGTCTGATTTTTTAAATTTTCTTTTCATAATATTTTTTTTTAAATTGGCAAATTTTTTTGAAAAATATGAAATCTTGAAATTTTTAAAAATAAATCCACCATTTTGAAAAATTGAGCCATTGTGATATTTTCTAAAAAATATCCGCCATTTTGAAATTTTTAAATGATTCTACCGTTTTGAATTTTTTTATCATATTTTTTAAATTTTCAAAACTTTTAACGGTTTTTTTTCACTAGAGCTTGACCTTAAAAGGTTTCAAACTTCACACTCAATTTTATTATAACATTTTTTTTTTTTTAAATTTAAACAATTTTATCAAATTGTAGAATTTTTATCTTACTCTTCAAATATAAGTGAAATACTTTTTTTGATAAAATTAAACCAATAATAAAAAAAAAATACATTGTAAAATAATTTTTTTTCATTTCTGATCTCAAAATGCTCATCTTGAAGATTTTACAAAGCATGGGAATTATTACAATCCACACACATAACACAACATGATCTGGAAAAATAAAATTTTTATTTTACACAAATTTAGCCATAAAAACAATACACACAAACTCATTCCCTTCTGATATTGTTTTTTTGCTATGCAAACAGTCATAAGTTGTTTGATATGAAAAAAAATATATAAGAAAAAAAAACACAAAGAACACAGAAATAAGCACATCACAACAAACATTCACTTTGAGTTTTTTTTATTTTAAATAAAATGTAATGTTTTTACCACACACACACACACATGTGTATGCATTAAAACAGAAAAAAATATATCACACACGTTACGTGACTTTTTTTAAGTACCTTGTTTCATGACCAAATTTACTTTTATGATATTATTTCGTAATTTTTTTTCATCTTTTCTTACGTTTTTTTAGATTATTATTATAATTATATGAATTAAAATAAAAATAAAAAATAATGTCAAATATAAAACAACATGGAAAGAGAGTTCAAAATCATTTAATATTAAATTTCTTTAATAATATAATAAAATATAAAAGGACAATTTCTTGTGATGATAAAAAGTTAAATAAAAGTGAAAATTCAATAAAAACTCAAATGTATATGGAAAGGTAAAAAGAAAAGGAGGACATAACAATTATTTGGATGGATTTGTATCCAATGATTTTAATTTTGAGATGTTTTTTTTCTTTGAATTTAACTGATAGAATAATCAAATGAAATGGAAAACCCAGTAAAAAGGTTACATTTCATTGTATGTCGTTTTTTGTGAACTATTTTGAGGGAAAGTGTGAAGATTTTGAAATGGAATTCGATTTAAGTGCATTTTTGATTCATTTTGACGTTTAATTTTTGATTTGATGTCTTTCTCTCAGTTTGACGTTTCTCACTAACTTTGACGTTTTTCAATAATTTTGACGTTTCTATTTCAATTTGGCGTTTCTCTTTCAATTTTACGTTTCTCTTGCAATTTTACATTTCTCTCTCAGTTCACTATAAAATTGGTCTCTTAAGCGTATTTTACTTACTATTTGAAAATCCGATGTTTGAAATTCAGATTGACATTTCATTGAAAAACCGTTGTATTCAAGACAGATAGAATAAAAAAAATTGATAACTCAAAAAAAAACTAGAAGATACCAATAAATGTTAAACTAACTTTTGTTTAAGTATTTTCTTTGTATATCAACGTTCTATCACTTGATTTCTTCTTCTCTATGTTTTTTAAAAAAAGAAAACTTTGGACGTTATCGTACCTTTTATTTATTTAATATTAAATCTATTTCATTACATGTCCTTCGTAATTTTATTTTACTTTTTTTTAACCTGTCCGGTTTTAGCTTGTCGTCCATTATATCAATTAGTACGAATAATATAATAGATCCTTTTAACCTTTTTTTTTTGTTGTTATTATTTCTATAAGTTGTTTTGTTATAATAATAGGAAAGTAAGAAATTAAATTAGTGTTGAAAAGGAAAATTAGGAGGAGTATGTAAATATAAATGAAGTTATTTGTTTGGTTAATTTAAGAAACGTGTCATTCTTCAGAGAAGGTTACACAAAAAAAGTATTGCGTAAAATGAGATAATAATAAGATTTGATGGAGACGACTGGTTAATTGTGTGAAATTGAAAACTTTTAAATAAATGGATTTGAAAATGGATTTTTATTGAAATTGATGTGAAAAAAAAATTTACCTTATTTATTCGACTGTGTGCAATGTCTTTGTGCAATGAAGACGCTAATCTTATTTTTTCCACATCATACTGCAATTTATCAACTTGTTTTTCCAGTACCGTAATTTTTGCTCTACTTTCTTCGGTAATGTTATTATTTCCACCATTGGGAAATGTACTCAAACTCATGGCAATCGCTTGTACACTCTTTGCATTATTTCTACCTTCTTCACGTAATAAATTAAGTTCAGATGCCTGTTGTGCCATAGTGAATTCCAATTTAGATATTTCATGCTTCAAATCTGGCACACTAGTGTCCATTTTATTTTGTATCTCTTCCACATCTTCCAGTAGCTCCATCATCGAAATATGAAGTTTCTCCAAACTGGCAACTTGTCGCGAAAGATTGAAGTTTGCTGAGGCCAATCGTTTCTGTTCGAGCTCGATTACGTGGAAACGATCGTTGAGCTTGTGATGTTGCAATTCAGACAATTCACGTTTCATTTGATTTTGTGTCACCTCAAGTTCATGCAGCTGTTCACGTAAAATACGATGGTGGCGTAAACGGTGATCTGCCTCAGGCTCAACATAATCGATTGTTCTTGGAACTTGTGATTTTGACTGTAAAATTTAAAAGAAATTTTCATTATATTTTTTTTCTTCAACAAGTTAATAAATAATAAAAAAAAGTAAATTATTATCATAACAATTCATCGTGATATTTTTATCACGGAAATGAGAAAAGAGAGGAAATAATAAAGGATGGCATATGATAAAATGAAATAAAGAAAGAGTTGACTCAATCGTGCGAAAATAAATAAATTTCATAAAAATTACATTTTTTTTACACACATACACACAGTGATCTGAAAATACAATAGCTGATCAAAGCATGTTTTCCGTATCTTGTCGCCTTTAAACAAAAAATTATCTCATTTTTCTTTTTTTTTGTAAAAAACGGGATTAAATTTAAGACGACAAAATTTCATTCATAGCACAAAATCTTCTTTTTATTCCTTTTCTCGTTCGATTATGATTCGATTTCATGGATTTCATTCAAAAAATATTTTTTTTTTGGTGAAAAAATGAAACATACAAGAAAACTTTTATGCACTCATGATTCAGCAATTTCAGCATTATTGCAATAAAATATATTTTCTTTTAAATTTTTTATTTTATTATTTTTCCAGTCATATTATGTTTTACATGGTGCTATACAGCAAAAGATGTTATTTCTACTCGATTGAGCTTGAACGTGAGAATGTCTTACAATTGTATGAAAAAAAGCGAGGAAAATGAAAAAAATATGTTGAAAGGGAAAATCAGTCGTTAAGGGAAAGTGGGAGTGTATTTTGAGAGAGATTAAAATTGAGAGGAAAAGAGAGAGAGAGAGAAATTGAAAGAGAATGAAATAAGAGAATTTAAAAGTATCTCCCTTTCATATTCTCTCTCTCTGATTTTCTTTCTCATTTTGTCTGAGTATTGCTCTCCTTTTTTCTAACGAGCGCTCTCTTTAGGATTTCTCTCACTCTTACTCTTTCTCTCTCTCTATCTATTCTTGTTTCTTCAGTTTTTTTTCAATCTCGTTATCTCTGTCTTCTTCCATTTTGATTCTGATGATTCATTTTATAGCTTGATTTCTAGCTTTTAAGCGCTCTTCCTCTATGACAGTAATCTCTCTCTCTTTCTGTCTCTTTCCTTATTTAAGAAAAGTTCTTATTTCCTTCAATTGTCTCATATTTATTTTTTTATCGTTTCGGCTCTGATTTTCTTCTTTTGATAGGTTTCTTTCTGATTTCTGAGCACTCTTTCTATGTAGAATCAATCTCTCTCTCTCTCTCTTTCTCTTCTTTTAGAAGTTTTTGTTCAATTCTCTCATATTTCTCTTTTTCTCATATTGTGTTCTTCTTTTGATAGCCTTGTTTCGACATCTCACCACTATTTCTATGCAACATTATTCTCACTCTCATACTTCCTCTCTCTCTTTCTATTTTTTGAACATTTTGTTTTATTCTCTTATTTTCTCTCTTTTTGGTTCTGATTCTCGATTTTATTTATATTATTGTTCTCTGTTAAAACGTTCTCACCCTCAATCTCTGTCTCTCTCTCTCTCTCCAATTTTGCAGCTTATGGTCAAGTTCTCATGCTCTCTTTTATTACTCATTGATTCTTATTTTTATCATTGCTCTCTTTTTGACTTTTGAACTCTATTTTTTAATATTTTTGATTTTTTTTTAAGATTCTCAATTTTCAATTTTCTCTTTTTTTTATTGGCCTATCAATATCTTAAAAGCCAACACTTAAATGGCCTTAAAATCTCATTTTATTTCTTTTCAAAATGTTCTCAGCATCGTCTTCTTTTGAAAAAAAAAAATATTGAGCGTGTGCTAACGAAAATGGATGCAATATGGGAATAAAAAGAGGAAGTAGAATAATAATGGGAAGACATCACAAAAGATTTATTGTGTGTGTCAAATATACGACACATAATTGTTATTAGTGTGTTCCTGCTGCACATTTTGTGGTATGAAAATAGCGAATAATTTCCACAAAAAAACCTTAATTGTATTATTTTTTTTCTTTTCAATTATAATTTCACTTAAACTTTACTCTAAATTCAATTTTTTTTCCACTTCTTTTCACATCAAATTGAAATTCGAGAAGATCATCACATTTTTTATATCAATTTCACCTCGAGCTTCATATCAAATTTAAAATTGAAAATTCATGTTGTGACATTTCCATGAAAAAAAAAACAATTTCGTTAGTGTAAAATCATGTAACAAGAAAATTTTCTTGCATTGACATAAGCGCGACTGTCATGCCAAAAACAAAAACATAAACTAGAATTTTCCTTTAAACTGATTTATTTTTTTTTTTCGTTCAATATTACATTGAAAATATATGTATCAAGTGTATTCAAATAGAAAGTGTCCTGATACATTGAAATAACGTAACGGGTAAAAAAAACTTTCAAAGAAAATAAATCTTTTTCACGTTCACATTCTCTGAATTCAGCAAACAAACACACATACACACATTCACACAATCCCTAACGGATAAATTTTACATTTCTTCTTTTTAGTTACGAACAAGTTTATTCCAAGTATATTGTTGGAATATTCATCGACATCCTACATTCACATAATTTTATATGGAAAATCTTCCTTTTTATTGAACAAAGACATGTACTTTTGATACAATTTATAATTTTTTTTTTGAAAAAAAACATGAAGAGACACCTGCAAGCAGTTTACATAGTATTTGAACTTTGCTTTTCAAAAAAAATTGTACCATGTTTTGTCTTACTTTACATTTTGATGTTGTTGTTGTTGTTGCTGTTGTTGAGAAATTCATTGTTATATGAACATTGAACAAGCAGACTAAAAGTAACTGAAATTTTACTTCTAAAAGATATTTGTGTTTGTTTAATATTCTGATTTACAAAATGTGATAAGAATTCACTCTTGGTGTGTATGTGTGTGCATTATTCATTTATAGTTTATTTTATAATATAGTTTGTTTTTCCTCTCAACATACAAGGAAAAAAAGGAGAAAAAAAACGTAAAAGTGATTTTGTATTTTGTTTTGTAAGTCATGTACTCGAAAAATGAAAATTGAAATTACATTTATAAATAAAATCTTTTGATATATTCAATTTCTTTGCAAATGTTACGTTACACTGCAAAAAATGGGTAACAAATTGTGTTATTTGCATTTTGTGTATAAAAGGAAACACATTTATTATGATATTTTATGTGAAGTTTTTTTGTATGAATTTTTTTGTGAAATGACACAAATGAATGTTTTTCCAAACACTTAAAGAATGCTAATTTTTTGGGTAACTGACACACAAAAAACCGAGTAATGCCCCTCTTCATCAAAAACAGGCATTGAAATGGACAAAAAACGATAATTTTATAATTTTCAAATAAAATTCAGACATTTTTCATTTAAGAGAGTAAATAAATTTAAAATAAAGTTTTTTTTTTGTTTTGAAGTCAGTTTTAGCACCACAATACAATTTCAATGCACACTTATAATAAACAGTAAAACAAAAAAAAAGAACAAACAGAGTGTAATAAAATTAAATAACTCAAAAAAGTCAAAAATTGAAATTTGGAAATTTTGACTTTTTGAAAATTTTGACTTTATTGAAATTTTACTTTTTTGATATTTTTTACTTTTTTGAAATTTTAGAGTTTTTTGACTTTTTGAAAATTTTTGAGTTTTTTGAAAAGTTTGAGTTTTTTGAAAATTTCGGGTTTTTTTGAATTTTATTTGATAAAATTATATTTTTGTTACTGAATAAATGAAAAAAAAATTAAAAATGTTGCCGTCTACGGCAACAAATATGGCAAATTTTATGTTTGCCGTGTAGCCTCGACACAAAATTCATTTTTTTTTTCAAAACAGCAAAATTCACTTTAAATTTAACCCCGCAAACGCTCTGAAAGGGTTCAAGCAAAAGGACCCGTTTACCAAAGGCATCACCTTGCAGAATGGAAACTATTTTTAATTTATAGGAAATTTCAACACGGTAATTTTTTTTTTAATTTTCATAAAACAAACTATTGTACAATTAATTAAATTGAAAAAAAAACTTCAAACGAGAAAGTAATTTAATTAAATTAACTTTGTTTACCTTGGTGCTTCACACTATTAAAACCCATTTTTGTAATTATTTTCATTTAAATTGTGTTTTTCCAATTAATTTTAACCTTTAAACGGTCGGATGCCTACAAATGTAGGCATTCAGAGTTAGAGGAGTCATTTTACTATATTTCTGTAAAAGTGTGGAGTCTGATTTTTTCTGACATCTTAAAAAGTACTTGAAATTAACCAAAAAACATGAGAAAATCACATAAAAGTATTATTAAGTGTATCTAATGTGTTAAAATATAATTTACTTGCATTGTTGGTCAGATGGATACATTTGTACCAATACAATATTACAATATTAAAATAAAGATTGTGATGCATAGTGTTAGAAATATATTTTAATATTCATAAATCAAAAGTTAAATAGCACAATTATCACATTTTGTGTATTCCGAGGAATGTTCTGCACACACAGGACGATTGCAATTATCACAGGATTTTCTGGTTTTACGTTGTCTATTATTGAGAGACTTACAAACGTAACATCGCCCTCCTTGTCGAACCGAAATCATTATAGAGTTATTCTCTGATGCAACAACATTACCAATAATCTCTTGGTCAAGTACTGTTTCTATTGCTCGGCGAGTACCAGAATTTTTCATCTGATTTCCATCAGATATCCGTGTTTCAATTTGATTACGACACAACTGTTTGGCTAATGTTTTCAGAAAAACACGTCGATTTTTGGTTTGACAATTATTTTCGCTGAAAATAATGTATGCTGCTAAGCCTGCAACGTCAATCATATTGAAGAATACAGCTAACGGCCAACGGCTTGTCCGACGTTTGACAGTGTATTCGGAGAGCATTTTGTCCATTGTATCGACTCCTCCTTTAGTACTATTGTAATAATTTATTATTTCAGGCTTTGTCTTAGCAGTTGCATCGATATCACAAGTTTGATGCATTGACGATAGCATAATTACAGATTTATTTTTCTTTGGCACATATGAACACATAGTAACATATTTTGTGAATGCTGTGTTTGTTGAATGTACTGGTCTTTCCTTGGCTGGTTGCATATTTGCAGGAACAAACCGTTTATTACGGCGAACTGTCCCCACTAACGTCATTTGCCAATCTTTTAAAGTCATAGCAAGTGAGAAGGTCGTAAAAAAGTTGTCAGTTGTCACGTTCCTTCCACTGCCTTTGTATTGTTTCACCAGATCCAATACAGTTCGCTCACCGATGTTCGTTTGGCGGACTCCATCATTTGGTTTGCCAGTATAAATAATTCCTTTCAAAGGATATGCGTTTAGAGGATCTGCGGCCCAAAAGAATTTAATTCCGTATTTAGAAGGCTTGCTCGGTATATACTGGGTAAACCTGGTGTGACCTCTGAACGGAAATAATTGTTCGTCAACGGTTATGCAATCACTTGGTTTGTAGCATTTTTGAAGGTTATTATTTAATAGTAACCAAATGTCTGCTATCGGAGCTGCCTTATCGGTTTTGAGGCGTTCTTCTCTCGTATTCTGGTTATCGAATCGAATACAGCGTAAAAAAAATTTGAACCTGTGTTTTGATGTTGTAGCTCGAATCAAAGGAATGGAATCAGGATTCCACAAGTCATCGACATTCTCTTTATTAGAGCGGTGAACCCCAGCAACAATAAAAATTCCAAGGAAAGCGTAAAATTCATCTTGAGTAAAATGTTTAAAAACATGAAGTTCTGGTCTTATAGCAGAATCAGGATATTTTTGAATCAATTTATTGTTTCTAGCAGACGTTATTTGATCTCCTTTACGATTTGTTTCGCGTAAAATAATAGTGCAAATATCAGTTGATATGATAGCCATGAATGTCTCTTTTTCACTAAAACTTTTTGTGAATGTTGCTGGACCGGGTCGTTGTCGCAAAATATTACGGCTCGCTGTTTGTGCGGTTGGAAATGGTTCATTTTTCCACACAGTTCCATCTTTAGCGATTAATGTGTGAGCATTTTCTATACCTACACTTTCATCAGAATCGTATTCTGATTCATTTTCGACCGAACTGTGTGACTCAACGTCTGATTCTTCTTCATCAGGGCAATATTCAGAATCAGATGAATCTGCTGGATCGGAATTTGCACCAGATTGAGCGAATGAAACTCTAAGAATTTTATGGAGTAAGATGCATCTCTTGAATATAGAAAAAATCAATTACCTCTGAGCACTAGCTCTTGATGGTCTTGTTGGAGGATCAGGGACAATTTCAGCCATTTGTTTATTATTCAAAAACTTTTGTAAAAAAATAGTACAAAATTTAAAATTCGAAGACAAAATTTGTCGGTTGGACTTTTACTTATATTTAAAAGTTGCGTTAAAAGATTCTCTAACTGGCTATAAAAAGTTTTTTGCTTGTACAATTAAAATGTGTTACATAATACTTAGAAGTTCTATCAACTGTATTTTGCAGTACAAAACACGTGTTTTAAACTGTGCATAAAATAAAAGAGATTTTTTTTGTGATAATACATTAAGGTGTATTGAAATCATATGATGGCACATTTGTATCCATCCGGCCAACAACGTAGGTACTTTTTAACGGCTTTTTAAAGGTTAACACAAATTCATATTGGATACGTTCTAGGAACAAAAATTTCCATGTAAAATTAATTTGAATTCAAATTCAGAGTAAAAAACCGTTGTAAAAACCGGTTTACAAATTTTTTTTTGCACTTCATATAAAAGTTAAAAAAAAATACATTAATTTTTATCATTAAACAAGGTCACACTTGATGATTCCCTTTCATAGGTTCATATTTGTTGCAATTTAACAGCTGACATTATTAATGCAAAAATTCCCTGATATTTTATTTATTTATTTTGTGTGAATTTTGACATACACTGAAACGCACACACACACACACTCATAGAAAACTCATAGAAAGGAAATAATAATAATTAAAAACGAGTAATTTTACGCAAGGAAGTTTTTATTAAATGAAATTTCTGTTCAAATTCAAAGTTAAAATAAAATAAAAATTAATATTAAAATATAAAAAAAGGGAGTCGATCTTTGAAGTGGAACAAAAACCGTTGAAATATGAACAAAGGAAAACAAAAAAGTGAAAAATATTAATTAAATTCTTTAGAAATATGAAATGTAAATGGACGTCTCTCTATTTTGTGTGTTGTTTGAAGTAAAAAAAAAATAAATTATTTTCTTACCGTTTTCTTTGCAATTCAATTCAATTCAATTATTAGGAGTAAAAAATTATAACAAAAAAATGTAATAATGAAAAATAACAAAAAATAATTCATTCAGGTTTTTTGAATGAAATGAATTGAAGTTAAAGTTAAGTGAAAATAAAATTCTATTTTAATGTTGCCTGATAACATTTTTTTTATTTTAAATGCTTATCATAAATCATTCATTGTACTCGTCATTTATTTTTCTGACAGGTTTTCTTTTTTTTGCCTTCTAACTCTTAATGCAAATGTTTTGTTAGAATTTCTTTGAAAAAATGAAAATGTTTTAATTTAAATCAAAATTTAAAGAAAAAAAATGTTTCATGTTATTTTTTTTATATTTTATCCTGATTTGTGGTTGATGAACGTAAAAAATATATCTAAAAACTAAGCGAATAATGCACTCAAACTGATATGCATGGATATGATAAAGAAATTTTCATTTTTTATTATTTTTTTTTTGAAATTTGATCACTTTCTGTCTGGGTTTCTTCAAGTTCACACTGTCAGACAACAAAACATGAAACCTTGCAGTTGAAAATTGCTTTTCTTTGTCAAAATAAGGAAAATTTGTATTTGAAGTCACGTCATATTCAGAGGTTGATGACTTTTTACTTGTTTTTAAGTGCATTTTCTATAAAAATTAAAAAAATGCGCCATTTGTGATATCTGGTCGTCCGTCCGTCCGTCCGTCTCTAATGTAATCCAAAAACATGTAAGATCAATTCAAAAGTAAAGAAGTGTGCGATTAATTCACTGCACCAACGTCCTTCAGCAAGCGCCAAATCACTTAGCTCGTTTCCGAGACCATTACACAGCACTTCGAGACGTTTTGCATGACAATGTCAAGATAAAACTTAAAATCCGGAAAAAACAATTTTTGTGGAAAATGTTTCGCTCCAAGAAAATGCGCTCATTTTTATCGTTAATGTTCTAAAAATGTTATCAATTGTAAAAATTTTATTGAAAACATCTGTAAATGCACTTTTTATGCTTAGTTTCCGATTACGTTCAATCATTTTTTGTATTTTAACATTTTTTGAACTAAAAAAAATTATGATTAACTTTGTTAGATTAAAATCCACCAGATAACTATTGAAAATGAGCTTATCATGAAAAAATGAGGTTTTCCATCATCAACATGATAAAATTAAACAAATCTCTTTATTAAAAGTCATGAAAAGCGGTTTTACTCCTCTAAAATATGAAAATGAAATAATTTTAAATTAAATTTAAAAAAAAATAAGAAAAAAAACTATGGCATTTAATCAGATTAAAGCCTGAAACACTCATCATACTACTTTTTCTCTCTGATTATGACTCTTAAATTCATTTTTCTTTCATAAAAATTATAGTCACAAGTCCCCTCAATATTTCATACAAATATTAAGATAAACTTTTTACTATATTTTTTCATATACAAATAAAAAGTAAAAAAATAAAGACTTAAATAAAATATTTTCATCCAAACTATTTCCCATAAAGTAAATGAAGAGTCCTCCTCAAACCAACAAAATGCGTGTTATTTTGTGTGTCCTCAACAAAATTTTTGCTTTTCTGTAAACTTTTTTTATTTTATTTTATTTTTTTCATTTTTTTATATTAAATTTTCATTTCAAGTTGCCTTTTACCTTTATTAACTGTAAAACTGTATTTTATTGTCTGTTATCACATTTTCAGAGAGAGAAAAGGTACCAAAGGGACAACAAACTTTTTATGTGAAAATAAAATGAAATAAGATTATTTCTGGAGTTTTTTTTTTATTTTTATTTTAAATATTTTGTATCAAATACGAGAAAAAGGAGTATTTTGTAAAGGAATTGTGATTTGGATTATCTATTTATTTATTTTTAGTTTAAAGTTTAAAATCGTTTGAAGTCCATTTAAAAGAAAATATTTATATAAGATTGACATCAATTTCCATTAAATCCTTCTTTTTATATTAAAATCACATAATTTTTATACATATACTATACAGTCAAGTCTCGATATAGTGAAAAAAATAAGCTATAGGTAATGATTCTATCTAATGAAAAGTCAGTATCTATAGAAACTTTAAATCCATCGAAACTGACTTGACATTATATTCATTGAATCATTACGTACAGCTTAATTTTCATTATACGGAGACTTGACTGTACGAGGAAGAAAGATTTCAATCTCTCATTAATGTAAGTGGATAATTATAATCATCATCATCATACTAACAACCCACTTTCTACTGGAACAGTAAAAAAATCTCATAAAAGACATCTAACGATGCAGAATTCCATATTGTCTTCCTTTGTTATATGGTTCGTTTATTATTATTATTATTTTTTTTTTATTATAATTTCCCCGTATTAAAAAAGATCACATTCATTATTTTTATTTGTATTTATTTTTTCAGCAGAAATGCCTTTAACCACAATATAGGGTCAGGAATAAAAAAAAATACAAAACAAAACAAAACGAATGAATAGATAAACAAAAGTACTTTATTATTATTGTTAATAATTAAAAGATCATTCCTCATCTTGCAAATTAAAGCCAATATTTCATATTAAAAATTTCATCTTCCTTTTTTTATAGATTTATGGGAAAAAGAAAAGTACATAATCTGAAAATGAGGCATTTATGTATTAAGATTTTTTTTATTAGTACAGTGTGGTCATGTCATGTTAGAGGCATTCGTTTCAATTTCGTTTAAGGAACCTGTATGGGCTATGAGTTAGTAGATGGAGTCTAAAAGTGATTCAATGCTAAGATCTCTTCATGGAATTATTGATTTTATTGAAGAGACGGTACTGTACCTAAGAAGGGATATTATACGTTAGCGATCGCAGCACCACAAGAGTGGATTTTTTTGAAGAACTATCAATGTAGCTTAAAATTGTCAGGGTTCCTTTATCACTTATGGAATGTCTGTAACAGATAGGTCGAGACCTGGTATGGGCTTAGGACCAAATCGAATTGAGCACACTGTAGATTCAGATTCAATTATTTGCCACCAGGGCCTTGTATATAACCCATAAGGTAGCCGCAGAAGAGGTTGACCAAGGAAAACCTGACGACGCACCACACTCTCTGATGCCAACTCGATCAGAGAGACAAATAAGGCACAATTTAACAACCTCCCCCAGGGATCTGAAACCAATTGCAATCCAGCGTTCCAGACGGAGAAATTTTGTAGATCGCCTTTGCCCCATGAGATGAGAACGGTTTGGACTCCCTGAGGAAGGACAAGGCGTAAAGTAGATTCAGATTAGAGGATGGCCATCAATTCAAGCTATCAATTGAAATTATTGAGCATAGTCATCATGGAGGGCCTTAGATTTTCTTCTATCATCTCAAGCAGTCACCACCATTATAAAACCTCAAACTTAAATTGAGTAGCCAGAGAAGGACACATTTGAGTTGCTGGCTGTAGCGAAAATTGAACTGGCAACCTTAAGCTTGATATTCCATCACACTTATCACTGCCTCATACATTGCTAGTACACACTGTACATAATTTTTTTTATTATTATGATTATTTCTACGAAAACAAACAATCATATAAAGGGAACATTAAACAGGAGGAGGCACATCTTGACCTTTTTTTCCACTCTCATACTTATATCTTTTATTTATTTTATTCATCTTGTATAAACATTTTCAGAGAGAAACTGAATAAAAATGCTTTGTTATCTTTTTTTCTTCTACTGCCTTTGTATTGAAAATAAAACACACACAAAAAAAAATATTATAAGTAGAGATGAGGAAACATTTTCTCATAATGATCATCTGTTTCTGACACCAATGCGGTACATTTTCATTGTTATTCAGGAAGATTCCAGTTTTTAAATAAACAATAATAATAAAAAATAAAAATAACAATTGATTGGAGAAATGTAATAATAATATTTTTGTTTTGTTCCACACTTAACATTTTTTTCAATAAAACCAGTTCAATTGGTCATTAAAACGTCAATTAGAGTGTGTTTTTATTGTTATTGAATGAATTGTAAGAGGAAGTTTTCAAAATGTAATGTAATTCATTTTAACGCTGTAACGATGCGATGGTGGTAAATAAAATGCACATTCAATTGCAATTTATTTTCAAAAAAAAAAAAATCTGGCATTTAAATTAAATTTTTATAATATAAAAAAAAGAAAGAAAAAATGTTCTCATTCTAATTTATTTTTTTTTTTAATTTTACAGAGGTATTTAATCTAAAATTTATTACTTTTAATTCCGCCTCATTTTGTAAAGCGCTCTTCTATGAAACCACTTCTTCTTTTTTTGCTTTTAACCAAGTAGGCTTATAAAGTACAAGTACAATCAATTTTGGTTGTAATTTATTTAATTTCTAAGAGATTTGTGTTTCTATGGAACTTGAATGTGTGTTTGTGACTGTGTGAATGAATTTAAAGCCATATTTTATATTTTTATCATTTGAAAAGAATCAAATAATAAGTTAAATTGTACAAGTCAAATGGGAGTAGGACGCTTTGTGATAAATAAGGCTGAAATAAAAAAAAAAAATTAAGAAGTCGTCGGGATCGTGAATACTCGAGCGCATTTCCATGGATTAAATTATGTTATCAATACAAAATTTTATTCGAGTTTTCAGAGGAATTTTTGAGGCTTTTACTTTGCATGAGTGAAAAACAATGAAAATTTTGAATTAATTGAGTGTTTTTAAATTTTTTTAAAAAACTGTAAGTTTTCTAACGGATTTAAAGAAAAATTTTGAGTTTTTTAATGATTTCTTTTTAAATTTGAGTTTTGTTTCAGAATTTACAAAGTTTTTTTATTAAAAAATAATTTGTTGAAGTGTTTTCGACGTTTTTTAACAAAAAATTTTAGAGTTTTTGCATATTTTGAGTTAGAAAGAACCATTTTCTAACGATTTTTTTTAAAGTTGAGTTTGTTTAAATTTACAAGGAATTTTAAAAAAATATTTTTCATAGAGTTTTCGACGTTTTTTAACAAAAATTTAGAGAGTTTTTGAACATTTTGAATTTGAAAAAACGATTTTTAATATTTTTTAATTATTTTGTGAGTTTAAATTTTATTTTAAGAGTTTTTGAAAATTTTGGGTTTTTAAATTTTTATTGAAAAATAATTGTATTGGACAAACAGACAAAGTGCTCCTTGAAGCGTATTTTTCATTAATTTCACTTAAAATACAATGAAAAAAATTGTAATGAAAAACTTTTTTCTATTTTTTTTAAATAAAAAAGTAGTATTTTTTTCCCTTACTTCTTTGAATGAAGAACGTTGTTTTCATAAAAATTACTAAGAATACCACGAGGAAAAAAAGAAGAACAAGTAAAAGAAAAAAAAAGTTAAAGTCAAAAGGAAACGCAAACCAAAACAGTAATTAAGAGAGACATGATTTGATATTTTTTTTGATAAAAAATTTAAAAATAAAAAAAAAGTAAATGGAAAAATCGAAGATTTTGTTTTCACGCGACGAAAGTAACATAATTTGTCTTCCCACACATCCTGACATTATTTGAAATGGGTAAAGCCACTTTATTTTCGTCTTATTTTATTTAGAGGAAATTCTTGAAGTATTTGACTAATTTTTGTTAAAATAATATTTGAGATCAAATGAAAATCCACTTAAACCCACTTATACACATCCACTTAAATCCAAATGTATCAAAGTGCTTGGAAGCGAGATGAAAGAAAATATTTAATCAAATAATAAAATTCACTAGTTGTTTTCATGGTAAGAGGGGTTACAAATGATTTTCATTTCAAATTACATTTCAAATCAACCAATACTTCAGAATTCGTTTGATTTTTATTTTCATCTTATCGATCGGAACCACTGTTAAAAAGAAAGGAAAACTTTGAAAAATTATGTCATAATAAAAAGTTTTCTCCCCTCTCCAAATAAATACACACATTAAAGTCAAACAAAAATATATCGATGGGAAAATGTTTCAAGCTAAATGTGTTTGTATTAATTTCCCATCAAAATAAACAAAAATGTAAAAGTAAAGTAAAGTAAACGAAAAAAACGGTCCTTTTTCCATGTTTTTAAAGTAAGTTAAAATAAAATTCTTGATCTAGGTCATTCAATTAAAGTTGGATACTGATTAAAGGGAATTAATTGTTGTTATAATAATCATATTAGTCCCTTGAATGAAATAATTACAACTTTGCATCACTACTAATTTAGAGGAGAGAAATTGGAGAGAATGTGTGTAACATGAATAATAAGGATGTAATCTTCTACTTTAATTAATATAATAATCGAAAATAGATCGAGATAATAATAATAATATAAGAGTATAAAAGGAATTCCAATTAATTTTGAAATGGGTTTCTATCGATTCAAGTTGAATTGTGTGTGTGTGCTTGAATGGAGCGATTGTTATCATTATGTTGTAATTATTAATTGATGAAATGAGATGAGTTTTGCATGAAATTGAAATGATATCGGGAAATTTCTGATGTGAGAGTTCAATTAAGTGTGTTTACTTATCGCATCATTTCAAGTAGTCCCTGTAACAGATCAGATATCTAGAGAAGAGATCCAGCACTCAGATCTACAGACGAGTCCATTTATCATCATATCTGATGAAAAAGGAACCAAATCTAGAAAAACAACTAAAAAAAAATGTCTACTAGACCTAGTTCAGTTCAGGA
Organism: Culicoides sonorensis; assembly: GCA_900002565.1. Lineage (NCBI taxonomy): Eukaryota > Metazoa > Arthropoda > Insecta > Diptera > Ceratopogonidae > Culicoides > Culicoides sonorensis. The sequence continues at coordinate 69,578 of LN483642.1, read as the reverse complement.
AAGTGACCACACCTTCACAAAAAGGTAAGTAGGACAGATACCTTCACTTTTATGATGGTATCAATACTGAGGAAGTACTCACCCAGCACATTGTATCTCTTGAGTCAAAATGACTGAGGTGATAATCTAGAGTACGATGACCAGCTAACATACCAACTACAACTTTGAGCTCAGTACGGTTCAATCTAATCAGTTGTTTAGATAAACTGGAATAAGGTTCCTTGATAAAGAGACGAGTCTGTTTTCCCAACCTTCTGTTTTCCCGACTTATTCTACAAAGAAAATCATTGAAAATACACTTCATCTTTAGTCAAAAACCCCAAGAAATGTCCACGATTAAGGATTGAAAGTTTTTACACTCTCAACCGAAAAATAGTGGACAACATTGATGTTAGTTGGGCACTAAAGCGCCTGAGAGACTTAGGAAGACCCATAAGACATCGAAATGTATTAACAATCCCAAAAATGACTTTATTTTAATGTCCAGCCAATTTTTTACTGGTTCAAAATTTCTTCTTGACACCAATTATGGGTTGACAGTGTAAAAAGTTGCAATTGAAAGTTTTTAATATATCTGAGAACATTTTAACGATGTAGTAGGTAATTTTCAACTAAAATCGCATCAGGATCGAAAATTTATTACTTTTAAGGTATAATAAAGCGTCCAGTAGCATTATTTTTGACACTAAAGACTATTTCCAACAATTTTGAGTACAATGGTCATGTCTCATAATTTTCATGCACTTTCATGATTAATTTATATAAAAATCAAAAATCCTTCACTCAAATTGACCCAATTACCTTATTTACAATTATTATTATTATCATTATCATAACTTTATAAGTTAAAATTCCATTTTTTCTTTCACTTTATGTACTTGTAAAGACATTCAAAGGCATATCTCTTCATATTACATTACACATGTTATGAAAGATCTGTGTGTCTGAAATTTAACCATTTTAACATAAAATATGCTATAATCGAAAAATCATTAAAAAAAATCGTGATTCTTCACCAAATTTAACCCGTTATTAAATGTAAGTTGTAAAAATTTTTTCCATTCCATGTGAGTGCTCATTATTATTACACGTATTAATTTCATATAAAATAAAATGTTGAAATTTAACTGAAATTATATTACAAAGTAAATGATTAAAGGAGAGTAGCAGCAGCAGCTGGGATGTTTTTTTTGTAAATTTTTTGTAAAATTTGCCATGCTTGAATAAATAAATTTGGAACCTGTTGAATTTTATGTGTGGAATAAAAATTTGTGTTATTTTTTATGAATGTGTTTCGTAAATGAAGTCAACTCTTTTTTTATTATTATTATTTTTCAGTTTAATATGGAGATAGGAATAACACAATTTTGGTTAAATTTTTGTCTTGATTCCTTTGATAATTTATGTACCGTTTGCACAATTTTTATTTTGGTGTGTCATGAAAAGATCTGTTATTTGTTTTAAATGAAATGAGCAAATTCACGTTTGAATTTCTGTTTTTTTTTTGTTTGTGTGGTTAAATTCTTCGAATTGCGCATTTTTAATTGTGTGTGTGTGTGTGTGTGTGTGTTTGAATGTGTATGTGAATTGAAAATAAAAATTATCACCTCATTTTGTTTTGAGATTAGAAATTAGTTCCCATTTCAGTCACTTTCTTTCTTTGAAAGTGATTTTCTTAAACCTTTCCTTCCCAAAGATTGAGCCTTACCATTAAACAGTATCCCTTTCAGAAATTTTGACCCTTTCAGAAATTTTTTATCGAGCTTTTGAAATACAAACCTAAACAAAAAAAGATTTGAAAAGATTTTTCCCCAAGGACTTATGGGACGCTTGACCTTCATATCGAAGCTAAATTAAGTTCATTGAAAAAAATATCCGTAGAGGGCGCCACTTAATCTAACAAACTGTTAAATTGAATAAATTTAACTCATCACATTTCTTTTTGATTGATCGATCAAGTCATCCATCATTTACTTCACTTAAATTTCTGTGAATGGTGAAATGGTGTTTGTCAAAGAAAAACTTTGTCATTTTCCTTTAACCCTTTAGTGCCCAATGAATATGAGAATGTGTAAATTTCTATGAATCCAATTTTTTTGATACCATTAATGACCTTGAAAATATTTCATTTCAATCGTTTTTGATCTAGAACCTCATTTTTTTTAAATTTTCCTCTAAATTTGGTACTCCAAGGTCATATCCGTCCGTTAAGGGTTAACACATTACATTGCAATGTTACTTTTTTGACATACATGTAATCTCGATAACAGGAAACATCAAAACACATATCTCTCAAAGGAATTGCGTTAATTTTAATTGGTATAACAAAAGTGTTTCATTGTGTGGTTTTTCATTCATTACATTTAAACATTAGGAATCGCACTTCAAAGTCTATTGTGTGTAAATCCTCCAATTAAGCAAAATTTTGAGGATTTTAATTGTGTATAAAGTGCACTCACTTGTAACCCCTTTAAACAACGTTTTCACATTGAAATGAGGTTATGTTGATATAAACTTTCAAGTCAAATATTATGGAAGATAATGAGTTTTACCAGAAGATAAACATTAGTGATGACACACGTTTATTGATATTTTCATCATCATATGTTTACTTTACCTTTCCTTTTTCCCAGTGTATTTGTCATTACTTAAAATCTCTCTAATGTATTCACAAGGAGACACAAATGATAAGTGAAGTGTCTCTATTTGTGTGTGTATTTTCATCATCATCATCATCATCATCATCATTGTACGGTGTACGAAGAAGAAACACACACACACACAGAGAGTTAAAATAAAAAAAAGGACAACAACATTTAAATAATTACTTTGCAAGTGAACAAGGATGATAATTCAATTTATTCATGATTGTGAGTTGATTCGTGATAGCACTTTACTTGTTTCATAAACTCTTAGTAAATAAACAATATAACACGTTTATGACTTGACTCACAGTGATGGCATGATAATAGTGAGTTAAAAATAAAATTGTGAAGCTACATTAAAAACAAAAAACTAATGTATTTGCATTTTTTTGTCTTCTTTCTGCTTTTTTACAGTGAAATTGTCTTGCTTCATGTTTTTTTTCATTTTTAAAAGGAAAATATTTTCAGATTTTTTCCTTTTCATGTTGTCTCACTCAATTTGAATGTTATGTCACGTCAATACACATGAGACCAATACACGATATATATTTAGACGTAATATTATCTAATATAATAAAAACAAGAGACATTATTTGTTAATATATTCAAATGAAATGAGCAAGTACACACATATTCAAAAAAAAGTATGATAAATCATTTTTTAATGTAAATAAGGGCGCGTTAATGGCATTTTAAGCACATGTTAATAGAATAAAATACCACAGATAATCTATGTTAGAATGATATGTCATGTAAAGAGACGTTCATGTGTGTGTGTGTGTGATAAAGAAACAAAAAATAGATTAAACTTTTTTTTATTTTGAATTTTATTGTCGTGTTATAAAATGTCTCAATAAAGAAATTGTTGGTGATGTTTTTTTTAAGTGATGGAATGAGCAGGGTACTGGTAAAAGGTTTTTAATTGAATTTATCGTTAAATGATGGGACATGATTGCATGGGATACAATTTTTCATTTCAAATTTTACAGATAAAAGCGCCCTCTACTGGAAAAAGTCTCATTGGATCAGATTTCATTATTCAAAGGCCTCAGATTTTATCCCGTCATGTGGAAAAGGCAAACACTTTAACTAGGCTTGACTTGAATTTTTCTGAGATACAAACAAAAGAAATAAACTTCAATACACGTAAACGATCGTAGCGCTTCGCAACCGGAGCGGATTTTTTTTAAGCTCCATCTTCAGACTTTTCGAGTTCTCTGCTGCCTCTAGATCAGATCAGATTTGTAGTGTGACTATTCAGCCTGCACTCAAGCTATCAGTCGGACCCATTGAGCATACCTGGTATTATCATTAGAGGGCTTTAGCTTTTATCCTGTTACTCCAATCATTCGCCACCTTTATCTAGCCTTTAACTCAAATTGAATAGCCGGAAAAAGGGACATTTGAGATTGTAAAGCTTCATGGCCGAAGCGAGAATTGAGCTGCCGTTTTTAAGATTGATAATCCAACACGCTAATCACAGCACCGTACAATCCCCAAGGGTGACTCTAAGAATGTCTCTATATTCATGCCGCAATGATCTGATTGCTTCTGGGCATTGTCATTCTTATATTTTTTTCATATATCACGTGATTCACTTTTCAAATACACAAAATTGCATCACTTACCTTAAAAACACCTCCTATTGCATCACAACACTTCTTATCACCTCACTTTCAACATAACTTTCATATAAATTCAAATTCAGGTCACTTATCTAAGTCAGTTTCAATCTTAATTCCATTGATGTAGCACTTAAATCATAACTGAAAGAGCATGAAATTACTTGCACATTTCATTTCAATTACACTCATAACAAATTCTGTTTCATCAAATTTTGTCGCATTTGATCCATTCACCAATTTTTGGATAGTAACCGACTTACTTTTTGCATTGAAATACGATGTCACTTCACCCCTCCTTCAAATCAACGCAAAATCTTATGAAATTCAAAGTAATTTAAATAAATTTGTATCAGAAACCGTCAACTTGAGGCGAATAAGTGCAAATACTGCATCAAATATTTTATCAAAAGGAAATTCATTTGTCTTTGAAATTTATATGCTGACATATTTGAATGGCCTTCCAAAGACAGCTGAAAAGGTGACAAAATCATTGAATGCCCTCTTAAAAACAAGTTCCAATGATGTTCAATTAATTTCAAGTACATTTGGAACTGAAATCGTGAAATTTGGAAAGGAAATTACAATGGAAGTGAGAAAAGACATTAATCGTTACAATGAAGCTCTACAAAGGATTTTTGTTGACTTAGAGAATGACACAATGAATTTTAATCCGAATGTGAGTTCAGTTAACAAAGCATTTTATGATATACGAGACAATTCGATCGAATTTTACGACGAGATAAGTAAATGCATTGAAAGTGAAAAATTAAATTCGAAATCAGTATTTAATGAAGTTAATGAAACACAAATTATATTGAATGAATTGGAAATTCTCGTGCTTAATCCGATTAAACGGTGTGTGAATTCAACGTTGATCAAAGGATTCAAGAGTTCAGACGAAAATGAGAGCTTTGCACTTGAATGCATGGAAAGGGTAAGAAAATCTTTAAATTTTATGATCAATTTCACTTTTATCTGTTATTCAAGATCTTGAAATTGACCGGATCAGAATTAATCGATAGCAGCGCCATCATTGAAAAGACGAGAAAATCTGAACTAACTTCAAAATTGAGTATCGCAAACTGTACCAAAGCCGTCACAGATAATTTCATCAATAGAATTGAACTCGTTTCAATTGAGAATGAACATGAAAAAGATGCAGAGCTCACTGAAGAAGAAAATTTCGATTTTGAACAAGTTGTTCCAGAACAACAAGGACATTTCCCTTACATGTATATCGATAATCTACCAGTTTATAATTTCAGTAAATTATATTGAAAAAAATTTAATGATTTTAATCATCCAAATAAAAATCCCTCTTGTGGCTTTTAATTTGTGGTTAATTTAATGTAAATTTTCCTGAAATTATCGACGGTCTTAGAGACGAATTTGACATTGAACGATCTTGGAATAGCACACTTGATGGCGTTGCGGTCAGTGATCGAAGTGTCTCATTTTTCATATTTGAGATGTTTTCAAGCTACTTTTTACTTCCTTTAATTGAGGAGACCGTCGGAAATTTCAGTGAAAAATAAAATCATTTTTTTAACTCGGTTTTAAAATAAATGCATTATAAATTAAAATATTAAAATGACTAATTGGCTTGCATTTTGGTTTTTAAAGCGAAACGAATTGTTGAATAATTTTTATTTTGAATCCACATTTTACAATTAAATCATAACAATAAACATTTCAGAAAATAAAAGTTCTGTGGTTCAATTTAAATTATTCAGCCTGGTGAACATTTGTTACAAATTCAAAAAGCAAAAAACTTTTCCATTTTCCAAAAGTGTTGTTAACTCACTCACTAAATGTTATAATTCGAAAATTTCATTTTTAACACCAACAAAAAAAAAGTTTTATTTTTCTGCATTTTCCTTGCTAATAAGCAACATAATGTGCCAGTCAGTCAGAATATAAAACAATTTCTAGTGTGACATATCAAAATAAATGGTTTGAAATTAAATTTTATCGTAGAAATGTGAGAAAGTTTCAATGTGCTGCTATATTATGACAGTGTTATAAAAATTATTATCGTTATCGCATTTTTAGGCTCAAAATAATCATAAAAAAAAGTGATATCATTTTAGTTTTATTCACAAAATTAATATACAGAGACTTTTTCGCTGCACCTGCATTATGTTGATTAAATTTTATTTGTATTGCGTGTTTCATGAATTATTATTTTGGAATGATTTTGTTTTAATTGAAGTTTCATTCACGTATCTGTTTCTAATTCACATTGAATTTATTGCTTTTATCACCTCACTCAGTTAATTGATTCTGTCACTTGTGGAATAATGACGGCTTATTATCATAATTTTAAACAAAATATCAATGAAAACATGCGTTTTAGGCTTATTTGAATTTAAAAATATGAAAAAAAATTACTGATAGGTTCAAATTTCACCGCATTTTGAGTATGGCGCTGTATTCAAATGCCAAAACTCCCTCTGGTGGTGAAATGAATGTCACTTATTTTGAAGATGTGTTTTCATATTTTAAAATCTGATAAAAAATGACGGATTACATTTAAATTTTTTCTTTTTTTTTTTTGATAAATCACGTTTGAATGATGAAAAGTGGTATGACGAACAGTTATGAAACATAATTAAAACTGTTATGACATCATATTTTAATACTCATATTATAAAATAAATGAGTTCCTCCAAATATAACACATAAAACCATTTTCAAGCTAAACTACAGATAAACTTTTTCCTTGAAACCAGAAACTTCATAACGTTATCTCAAATAACGCAGCATGATTATTTTTCTTTTGCTTCTAAAATTAAACATCAAAAATCCATTTCATCGTGTATGACAAAACAGAAATTTTAATCAGTTTGTTTGTTATTAAAAGTATGAGGGAGTACTTGAAAGTTATCATCATAGTTATGTTAAAGTAAACACTCGTAACAATCCTTTAACAAAAAAATTTTAAGATTTTTCCTCGTCATTTTATACTCATGCAAAATCAGAAGTTAGCAAAAAAAACTTTAATATTTGTTTGTATGACGAGGAAAAAAAATGAATGTAGAAAAGTTTTTAATGGATTTCATCATTTTATTTAATAACAACATCATACTTTAAATGTAAAATTGACATCATCATCATCATCCTACAACATTCCATTTCATGAGTTTATTTGGTTATCATATTAAGTAATTTACATTTTTCTTACTTAACTTTACTCGTCTTCAAAAAATTATGGAAATTTTTATTACAAAAATAACGAAAAATTTTCAATTTTCCATTAAAACTAAAACAAAATTGACTTGTAATTTTTTAATAAAATCATTTTTCCAATAAAATAATTTGACTCAGTTGATGTTGAGGCATAAAAATTTTGAATTAAATTTAAATTAGTGGAAAAATTCGTATTTTTATTTTCAATTTGATGTTGAATTTCAAACAAAATATTTGTTTTTGATTCATTAATTTTGAATAAATTCATAAAAATATGTCATAAAAAATGTCATGATGCGAGGTCGTTTAGAATGAAAATGTAAATATTTTTTAAAAAATTAAACAAACATGTACGTTAAATATCCTTGAAAGCAAGTAAAAAGGAATTTTACGAGTCTACGAATTTAATTATGTCAAATTCATTGCATAATATTAGGAGTTTTTTTTTAAAAAAATTTCCATGAACTTTGATGGAATAAACCAAGTCGAGGAGATTCAGCTTGAATTTAAGGTTTAATTTGATTCTCCAAAATGCAGATCATGGATTCCTGCCTCTTTTTGAACATATTCAGAAGAAATTTCAAGATAAACCTCATTAATTGAGCCACCAGAGTGCCTTGCAGTACATCAAATAGAGCGCCATCATCTTAATACGGTGAAATTTGGAACCTTAAAATGAAAATTAAGTCTAATTTCCATTTTCATGGTGAAACCCTTGTGAAAGTAAAAAAAAAATTGCATTAAAATCCCCTTCAAAATTCCTTTTTTTTTGTTATCCTTCCACTAATACAACAATACATATGTTGATCATCATCCTCATCATCATAATACTTGAATGAGTGCTCTTTTGTGTGAGTGTCTGCGTGTGTGTGTGTGTGTACCTATTTTGCATAATTTTTCTCGTCAAATTATGGTTGCTTATTATTATGATTACATGAATATTTTTATATATGACATTAAGCAAGCAAAAAAAAACGAACAAACACATTATGCATGTTCTCTTCATATTATAATGATGTTTCAACATAAAAATATTTTGTGAACGAAAAAAAATGGTCTGTTATATATATGAAAGTCAATGAATACCAGATGAGACACAAACACAATGAAAAAAAAAGAGACAAAATCAAGTAAATTTATCTTGTTTCACGTTTTTTGCTCCTTTAAATGTTGTTGTGTGTGTGCTAACAAGAAAGGTAAAAGCTTTATTATTCAAAGACATGAAAGTAAAATTTTAACCTTGAGTGACGGAAAAAACACTCTGATTTTGTAATTTTAACTTGATTTTAAGGTAAGCTTACGAAGAGTTAAAAGTGATAAGAAAATATTTTCTTTACATTGTCATAACACAAAAAAACGAAATCTTTTCAACATCATTTTTGACTACATAAATTTATTTTGTTTATAATAACCCGAAAAAAAATTATAATGATGCTGGAAAATCAAATAATAACAAGAAGAGAAGAAAATTCATTATCTGTATATTTATATAAAGTTTACTAACCCCAAAATCTTGTCTTGGATGTCTTGCAAATATATTGTACTGTACAATAATCTTGTTTATTGTGGGTTTTAATACAGTTTTCTTGTTTTTCTTGTATTTCATTGCTTGTTTAACTTAAGTTCATGCAATCGTCTTTAAATGAAAATATAAAATAAATGTGGAAATGCTTTCATTGAAATATCATTTGATTCGTTTCAGTTCACATTTTAACCGTTATTTCAAGGAGGCACTCAATTCAGTTCGGTAAAACGCCCTCTGGTGACTTTTTTATTTGATTTTTTTCAGTTCAAATTTTAACCGTTTTTTGAAGGTGGCGCTCAATTCAGATTGGTAAAACGTCCTCTGGTGGCTTTTTTATTTGAGTCGTTTAAGTTCACATTTTAACCGTTATTTGACTGTGCCGCTCAATTCAGTTTGGTAAAACGCCCTCTGGTGACTTTTTATTTGATTCGTTAAAGTTCACATTTTAACTGTTATTTGAAGGAGGCGGTCAATTCAGTTCAGTAAACGCCCTCTGGTGACTTTTTCAATGAGTAATAAAATTTAAAATGATTTGAAAATATTTTTTTTCGATAAATGAAGAAACGGATTGAATCAAATCTTGTCTCATATTTTATTATTCCATGAATTTGATGAATTTTATTCAAGTATTCAAGGTTTGTCTTTTTACATATTCTCCCATTGTATTATGTATCGAATCAAGACAAAATTTACATAATTTGTGTCAAACATGTTTTGAGAAGAGAAAAGACAAAATAAGGATTTATTCTGGATGATCATGATGACGAGTCTTTGACGTGGTTGTCTTTTGTTTGTATGTGTGTGTGGGTTAAATACATGCAAATTTTATCCAAACAAAAAATATGTTTTTCTCTAAACAAAAAAAAAACAGGTCAATGATACAATATTTTACATGAAAATGTTTATACACCAACACGATACATTCAAAAAAAAAATGTATAAAATTTAAACACACAGAAAATGAGATTAATATACAAAAAATTTGTCCCTTTTTTTGTCAATGAATGTTTTATTCGTCATCTTGTTATTATTATTATATATTTACAAATATCCTGTCCATTTAGTTTTTGGGTCACTAAATTTGTTTCACTACAAATCATATGTCTAGAACAGGAGAGAGAGTGAGAGCGGTTTCCTAGAGTTAATGTCTTTTTTTTCATAATATTTAATATCAAATTTAAGGTTTAAGATATTTGTCGTTGTCCATTTTTTTTATTCGTTTCTGAGAAGTTCTGATTATGTGGTCAAATATTTAAATGAATACATAACAAAAAAAAAGAAAAATAATGATACATTTTTGATGAGAAAAAAATGTTGAGGGACAAAATTGAGAAATTTTGGATGAGGAAAAAAAAGGAAAATTAACTTTTTTACTTGAATCAGCAAGGATTAATTTTTGAGTATTAAATTTTTTTTGTTGTTGTATCTTTTTTTTATAATAGACAGATTAATTTCAGAAAGTTGAACAAAAATAAAAAAAATATACGTATACCAGTTTTCAAGGAATATGAATGATCGGATTATAAAATGAAAAAATTGAGTTTTACAGAAAATGCTCTTTTGAGGACGATTTGACTTCATTGAGAAATTTAATGATCAAAATGTGCTTAATTTGACCCAACTGCATTTTAAAAGAGAAAACGTCTTCGATGCAAATTAAATTTATATGGGAATCTTTTTTTACTCACCAGATGGCGCTTTAATGATGTTTACCAGTTTTTTAAGGGTTTTTTTGAGGAGTTTATATAAAAATTAGATTGATTAAGATTAATTTACGTTAAGCCACGTATATGACAGAGAAAAAATAGCGCCAAACTAACTTTACGGCAATTAAATGAACTAACACAAATTTTTGCATTATTTTAATGACTAGTTTCGAAAATGAGCACAAAAAGCGCCAATCTAACATTTTATACTGATGTAAAATACGTGATTGAGCTTCAAAATTTCCTTCAGCATCTCATTTTTCTTTTATTTTTAATTCCAATTTTAATCCATAGTAATAATTTTTACTGTTTCTCGTTTCCATGTCCCATAATTCAACAGCAACAAGAATATTTACGTTAAATTTAAAGGAAAAAACTCAAATAAAAACAATTTAATATGAAAAATGACCAGGATTAAGTACAGTAAATTAAAAAAATTAGTTACAATTATAGAAAATGAGGAAAAAGGTCCTCGAAAAAGATTTACTCAATTAAGTTTAATTCCTATTTCTTTTTTCAACTCTCATTCTCTCATCTTAACTCAAACTAAAGTTGATTATTTTTAATTTAACATTTAAAAAGTTCAGATATTTATCTTCTTCATTTTATACGAAAAATAAAAAACAATTAAGAAAAGATGTTTTTGGTGTTTTTTATGTCTGTTAAATTTTATCTTCTAAGGCAACAAACCAATGAAAGACAATCACAAATTTGGGATTTCCGTTTCAGATCCTCTTTTGTGTGTGTTTGTATCTTAGTGTGCTGGAGGAATTAAAGAAAAACAAATGGAAGGAAAACAATCAATGTTAAATGTCTTGTTTTTTTTTGATAAAGTTTAATATGAATGAATACTGAAATTGTAGTGCTAAGCAAAACAAGTTGTTCATACATGTTCATGAGAAACGAGAGTAATAAGTTTATAAAATTTAAAATAACATAAGAAATCTGTGCCAAGCTATGTATCTGTATTTACTCTAAGAAGATTATTATGTTATGTTATGTCTAGGAAAATAGTCCATATTTTGCTTCTTTAATACCAAGAATTAGGGTAATGTATCGAAATGCCAATTTATGGGCCTAATTGTCTAACGTTTGAAGCTCAAAGTACGCAAAGGGTGCCTTGGACTTAATTTTCAGTTAAGAAACTCGATTTCTGAATCATTTTAACTCTAATGTTTGGTTTTTGGCCAAGTCAAGAGACTTTAAAGCCAGAAAATGGCCCTGTAAGTTTCTGGAGCAAGCCCAAGGCATTTCATGGTGATAGTGAGTGCACTCCAATATGCTTAAATTGCAATATGGTAAAATTTGAATGTGAAAGATTCGGAATTTGACATCGATCCTTGTCAAGCGAACCCACTGAAACGGTAAGTCATTGGAAGTAAAGATTAATATCCACTTAAAAGACATCCGCTCTTGTGGTGTGGCGCTGTGATCGCTTATGTATATATTTGCATGGAATTTGAAATGACCACCCTATCATCACATTTTAACTCCATGAAAAAGTTGAGGAAACGAATAAATTTTGATAGACTCAGTCTACTGGAAGCAAGTAGATAAGACAAATATTAAGCAATATCCTCTACATTTTCCCATACATGTGAAAACGATGTTTCAACAAAAAACTTTTATACACCTAATAATTATCCTAAGAAATAAATCGTGCTACATAAATTGACTTCTTATCTTAAGAGTTTAAGAGAACAGCAAACAAGCAATCGCGTATCCATATAATGTGATAGTTTTTAAATTAATTTAATTTCCTTGGCAAAGAATTTATCTTTTGTCTTGGTTTCCTTTTAGCAGAAAAATAAATTTTATCTCTCATTTTATTAGTATTATTTTCCTTTTCGATGATAAAGTTTTATGCAATTTTATGATTTTTTTTGTGATTTTAATATTTAAAAGTATTTTCTTCTTTGAATTGATAAAAGTTGAGAGACTTTTATAGTAATTTTTAGAAGTAGTTTTAATATAAAATTATTGGAATTTCATAAAATTTCTATTCAATTGAAGGTAAAGAGAGTATAAAAATTATATGAAACAACATTAAAATGAATGAAATCATCACTTAAATCTATTTTCTTTATATGCTTATAAAGCTAACATTAAAAGCATACTTAGGAAAAAGTTCAAATATCATAAAATAAATGAATGAAATTGCATTTTATGTGTGTGTGCTTTATCACGGCCTCATCATCATTCATCCTTTTCTTTTTGTGTATTCATCATGTTTAACATATTAGATTATTATTTAATAAAAAAAAGGATAAGAACTGAAATTTATGAGTTCACTTGCATTATACTTGCTCTGTGTATGAATGTGGTGAGGCATAAAACCGATACATAGAAACATGAAACGTTTCAACAACTCTCTTTTTAATAGAAAATGCACAAGGTAATCAAAAAATAATCAAATACGAGAGTATATACAATAAAAATAGAGGAATTTAACTTTATATTTTCAATATGCCTGCAAACGATATTTGAGATTATTATCAAAAAATAAAACATACACGCACACACACACACACAGTCATTATTAGATCCAGGATATGAAAGTCTCTTTTTAGTTCTTTAGATACAGAGAAATGTTGTTTGCGATAAAATAAAATTTTTAATAACAAAAATACTTTGGATGGTTAACAAGAGTGAGTGAGTGAATTGAATTTTGTTATGATGACCGAGATGAAAAATTTACTTTGAATTGACAAGAAACCATTGAAAATATTTTTTTCTATTTTGGTTTAAAAAAACGAAAAGATTTGCTTTTGATCATTGAGGATTTGATATAATGACATTCAAAAATGAAAGTGTTTTCACAGAAAAGTCGAACTATGACAAAATTCATCATTAAATCGCATCTAAAAAAAATTCTACTCAAATAAACAAACAAAATCCTTATTCAAAGAATTCCCTTCCTCCAATCTCTTAAAACTTCAAAATTTTCATCGTGATTCATCTCAAGTATGCCAACAATTTATTACTTTATATACAACATTCTGTGGTTTAAGGGTGAAAATAAAATAAATTTTTAAGGAACAAATTACTTCAATTTCGTGTGTAAAATTGTGTATACACAATGAGATGACTCGTAAATTTTTTTTAAGTGTTAAATCAGAATAATAATAAAATGGAATTTAACAGAAAAGTACCAAATTATGGCGGTATAATTTATAATTGAGACATTTTGAGGTTGAGATGCGATGAAAACAATTAAAGAACTGTTAAAAAAAATAAGGAATTTAAAACTCTCGTATTTAGCACATTAAATATTTTTTACAGCTTTCTCTTATCACTTCCCTTTTCAATTTTATTCGTCATGATCATCATCATCATCATTCTTTTGTTATGTTAGCATTTTTTTTTCATTTAAAAGAATTTTAAGAGTCGTATGAATGCAAAGAGGAATTTAAATTCAATTGTGTTATTATGAATGATATGATAACGAGAACTTTACACAGAAAAATGTAATTGTTATGATGGCGCTTGACATTCATTGTCGGGACTTAATAGAGGTACCTGCATTTTTTTGCGATACTGGTGCTTAATTAAATTTGTTGCTTAAAATGCATCGATTGAGTCTTTTTAAAAATATTTAAAAAAAAAATTCAAATTTCTATCAACTTACCCCAACTTGTTCATCATTACGAATAAAATATTTTCTCACATCCTCTCCATGCTGTATCGATTCATCTCTCAAACGTTTAATCTCACGTTCGCTAATTTCCTGACGATGATGTAACGCTTTATATGACAACTGCAATTTTGCTTGTTCATCCTTAATCTCATTGATCTCCTCCATTACCGGTGAATATTGTTGTTGTTGTTGGAGTACTTTTGTGATATTTGCCGTTGATTCTTGTACTTCAAGCATTTCATTTCGCAATTCAGTGATTGATTCAGAGAGCCATTGAACTGTCAAGTGTTCTTTGTAAATTGATGCACCTTCACGAAGGGTTTTTACTTCTTCTCTGTAATGATAATAAAAAATAAAATAAATTAAAATGACATTAAAATTAGTATAAATTTTATCGTGATAACAATTAAAAGTAAATTAAGAATGAAATAAAAGGTGGATTTTTTATAGCAAAACATTTAAAGGCATTCATTGTTTTCCAAGCTTATCCATTTTATGCTCACAGGAATAAAAGCAAAGAGCTTTCATTTTTACGAGATACTCAATGTGATTGTTCTGTTTTATACTTGAAAATCTTTTATAGCTCAATGCGCAAACAAAACAAGTCTGTCAAATTGAAAAAAGTTTTTTTCAATTCAAATTTTTAGTAAAACTTCCTTATTTTGAATCAAATCATGAAATTTAAAAAAAAACTTATGAAATTGTTTGTAAAACTTCATATTTTTGAATCAAATTATGACAATTTTCAATAAAACTTACGAAATTGTTTGTAAAACCTCATTTATTTGAATCAAATTATAACAATTTTTAATAAAACTTACAAAACTGTTTGTAAAACTTCCTTTTTTTGAATCGAATCATGACATTTTTAAAAAAAATCTTACGAAATTATTTGTAAAACTTCATTTTTTGAATCAAATTATAAAAATTTTCAAAAAAAAAAACTTACAAAATTGTTTGTAAAACTTCATTTTTTGAATCAAATCATGACAATTTTCAATAAAACTTACGAAATTGTTTGTAAAACTTCATTTTTTTGAATCGAATCATGACATTTTTCAAAAAAAAAGCATACGAAATTGCTTGAATTTGATTGTAAAACCTCATTTTTTGATTCAAATCATGAAAATTTAAAAAAAAACTTACGAAATTGTTTGTAAAACTTCATTTTTTGAATCGAATCATTACAATTTTCAATAAAACTTACGAAATTGTTTGTAAAACTTCATTTTTTGAATCAAATCATGACAATTTTCAATAAAACTTACGAAATTGTTTGTAAAACTTCGTTATTTGAATCAAATTATGACATTTTTCGAAAAAAACTTAAAAAATTGTTTGTAAAACTTCGTTTTTTGAATCAAATCATGACCTTTTACAATCCAAAAAATATGCTTTAACTTTAAAAGTTGAAAAAACAAACATTTGTCATGCCAATTATGCATGAAAAATGGTGAAAACCTTTTTGCGCTATCTCTGCATATGTTACATTTTTAAAATATTAAATATGTGTGTGGGACAAAAACAGAATGCATGAATGAAAATAAAATATTTTCAAAGGAAACGTTTCTCACACAAAAGTTTTACACAAAACAACAGTAAAATAAAATGATTCAACGGAACAAAGACAATTCTTAAAATTTCAAACATTTTTTAACCTTAATAATATGTTTCAAAGAAATTTACACGTTCTGGTTGAATACGAAAAAATTTCCTTGATCCTTATTTTCATTTCAAGAGTGTTACAAAATTATGTTATACAATTCAAAATTTCACTTGATAAAACGGATTTCATTCATAATTTTATCTAATCCCCCGTATTTTCATTAAAATAAAAATCAAATTCACGCATTTTTTACAAATGATATGATCCGTGTCTTATCCTTATCCTTCACAGTATTGCTTCCTTCTAAATAAAATGATTTTCTTTTGTTTTCTTGAATATTTATGATAATATTGTTACATTTCATTTTTTGGCTTATCTAATCTTCAGCACGCTTCTTATCGTTGTGTTTCTTCTTCTTTTAAGAAACGCGTATCACGATAAATTACCATTGCCACCAAACCAAACCAGGCATACGAACACACACAAGCGAACACACACATAAAAGTGTTAGAGGAAAAGATGTAAGAGGAAAAAGGATTTAATTTGTTCACCTTTAACATGATACTACATTTTTCGTCACGAACTTCCTTCAATAAGATACAAAATGAATTTTATAGAATTAGGTTAAAGTGAATTTTCTTTTCATATTTTTAAAGGGTGACTCATTGAAATTATTACAATATGAGTTGGAATTCAATGAAAAACAAGTTAAAAAAATGCATTTTAAATTCCAAACATTAAATAAAATTGCATTAAAAATCGCTGACGGACCAGAAAAAGCTCATAAAACTATCATTTTCTTAAATTTGACAAGAAATCCATTTAAAAAGGATATGATGCCAATATTTTACTAAGTTAAATTTCAAAATTATATAAAAAACTATAAGATAACCCTTCTATTTCACATAATGCTTGACTGAATAATAATAACTTTTTAAAAGATAAATATTTTCATATATGATACGATTTATGCATATAATGACAACCGAACCTTAACTTGTGTATGTGATATGAAAGAAAATTAAGAATGACTCGGATATATTCCAATATATTTAAAAAAAAAATATTTCAGTTGAAACTTGTATTTACAATAAAACACGTGTAAAATTCGTCATTGTGTTTAAAAAACATTAAAAAAAAATATTTTATTCCATTTGCCTTAAATCGACTCGAATTTAGCACAATGATGGACATTAACAGCAATGACATGCATCAATTTTTAAAGAAAATGACTTTTATTTTCTTATACATTTGAATTTTTTTTCATTTTTTAATTCCATAAACTGTGAAAATGTAAAACGATATGAAGGAATATAAAATTTAACAGGAATTTTTCACTAAAGTACTAAAGTTAAAAAAAAAATACAGTGGAAGAAGAAGTAATATTTTGAATTTTTTATGATATAAATGGAATTTTACAAGGAAATTACGTGTACAATATGCACAGGGAAAAGATTTCAATGTAAGAGGGAGTGTGTAGAAAAGTTTTTTTTAGTTATGTTTGAGTAAACATTTTCCAAATGAAAAGTTTAGAAAGAAAATAAAATAAATGTGAAAATTTGCAAAGAGAGTCAGAGGTAAGTTTAAAGGATTCAATGGAAGTGCATTTTAGGATGAGGCGATTTCAGGTGAGTATAAATTTGTTTTCTTCATGCAAATGAAGGCTTCAATTGTGATTTTTTGGACCATGGACCAGATTGTCAATATGGATCAGTAAAAAATTTCAATATAATGAAAAGGAGAACTTCAGCATCCGTCACAAGGCACGAGGCATGTTTCGGGTTATTTCTAGAACAGAGCCCTAAACATGAAGGCACAAATTCATCAGAAACTTGAATAAGGTAGATTTTTTGATTCAGCAACCCTTCATCCAAGAAAATCAGTCATCAAAGGCTTAATTTTTCCTTTGAATTCAAACGGTCTCAATTTATCATTAAATTCCCATTAAAAAATGAAAACTTCAGACATAAAAATATTACCATAGAAATCACTTTTAAACTCACTCATACGACTTATTCAAAAATAAAAAATAAAACTCAAGCATTGAAAGATTTTTCTGCTCGTTTTACGATGTTCAATTGAATCAAATGCAAAATGTAATGAATATAAAAAGTAAAAAAATACAGAATTACACTAAATATAACTTTCATGAGAAATTTATTTAGCGCGAGTGGGACGTGATTTCATCTTGAATAAAAAAAATGTTAAAAAAATGAATTAAAGGAAGTGTTCCATTGAAATGAAGTTCAGTATTGTGAAAAAAATCGTACGGTTATTAAAAAATAATTTCCACATTTCGTTCTGAATTTATGAAGAATTTTCCTTTTCAAATTTACTTTTTTTGTGAAATGTACAATTTTATTTGCAGAGATGATATGTTGACACTTAAATGTGCAATAAAACACTTATAAGCTAAATTTATTGACTCTTTCTAAATATTATAAATGATCAATATCTTACACGAGCAATTTGGTATTTATGATGTCATTTCTAGTTTTTATTAGCAATATAATACACATTTGACAGAAGCATAAAAAATACCGGAGAGAAGTAGAGGAAAGTATTAATGTTGATAGTAACTGGCAGTTGTAAAAATAAAATAAAATAATAACATATTTGATGTTGATGAAAATTTTATTAGATACTAAAGTGCTCTTTTATTTGTTAAGGCATTATTTCAATTTTGTGCTCGTGACAACTTTGAGTGAGAATAAATCTTGCATTTGGTGAAACTGCTAACTTGACATTAGATGAGATTTTTTCAGGGATTGAAAGCCTGATTTTTGAAAGTTACTGAAATTTTCCGAAAGGTATCGAAATTTTCGAAAAGAATCGAAATTTTTCGAATGTTATCTAATTTTTTTAAGGGTATCAAAATTTTTCGAAAGGTATCGAAATTTTTCGAAAGTTATCTAATTTTTTTTAAGGTTATCAAAATTTTTCGAAAGGTATTTTTTTAAGATGATCGAAATTTTTCGAAAGTTATCTAATTTTTTTTAAGGTTATCAAAACTTTTCGAAAGGTATTGAAATTTTTTGAAGTTGAACGAAATTTTTCGAAAGTTATCTAATTTTCTTAAGGTTATTGAAATTTTTGGAAATGTATTGAAATTGTTTGAAGGTAATCGAATTTTATCGCAAGGAATCGATATTTTTTTGAAGGTAATCCAAATTTTTCGAAAGTTATCGAAGTTTTTTTAACTCACCCGAATAAAATTGAATCTAAACTAAAATTTTATGAATGACAGAAAAGTTCGATTAGATTTTAGTCAATTTCCATTTAAATTTGATCTCACATTGCATCAGCAATCAAAATTTTTATCGAGACATTTTTTCCTTCCATGTCAAATCAATTCAAAAAACTCATCCATTTTATTTCAATATCAAATCAAAAAAAAAGTAACACCTCAATCAATTACCGATAATAATTCACGATCTTAAATGGAATTAATTCCATGTCAATTGTCCGAGTCAAGATAAATGTTTACCCCAAAAAAATAAGAAAGAAACTTATCATTCCCTAGAACGAAATTTATAATCAATGAGTACCAGATTGTATCCATTTAACACCATGAAAACCAAAAAATATTGTATATAAATTCCATTGGCAAATAAATAAAACGGAAAATAAGGCACACGTTCATGCAATAACAAACAAATAAATCACAGATAAAGTGTCAACTTTCATTTATTCTTTTTGGTGGGTTTGGTGTCAAATTGGATTAGAAAATGAGTGTTTTGGGCCATCTGTGGAGTCTGTCTGTTTAAAAAGCATGCATACAAATATTTTGAAATTGATCGAAAATTAGACCAAATGAATCGAATTATTCGAGCTTAATCGAATTTTTTTTTGACAGCTGTCAAATTTTTTCGAACGTTATCAAAAGCAATCGAACTTTTCGAAAGTAACTAGAACATAATTTCACTTGACAGTTCATTTGACGTTTATTTTGTATAGAAACAGATACGGCAACTTCAAAATTTTGTATGTGAAATTTTCAAACGTCAAACTAAATTCTGTTCTATGGACGTAGTCCGTAATCCAAAATGATCGAAAGTTATCGAAAATTTTTAAAACGATACATTTTTCAATTCCCTTAAATGCGCTCGTCACTACAATTCATTCCATATTTTTCTGTGTGTGTGTGTCTTGCGATCCACTGTGTATTATTTCCTCTTTTTTCTTACATTTTTGGTCGAATCATTATTATTATTGTTTTGCTAACCATAAATTCAGAAAAGAAGTAGAAAAGTGAAAATGAAATAAAATACAGAGGAAGTTTATAAATATTGGAAGCTTATCACAATAATATGTGTCGAAGTTAATAAATACTGAATAACCATCTTATGATAATTGATGTGTGTTTATTCGTGTGTAATACGATTAATAAATAAAACTTGGATGAGAAATTAGTGAATTTTATTGATCAATGATGGTTGGGAGGAAAAATTTCCTTGAAAAATTACCCAATAATCTAAATTTTCGTAAAATAAGGAAAAATATGATCGTAGTTCACCTTACACATAATTTCCATGTAATAATTCACACACTATCATATTTCCTCGTTCACTTGTCTCATAGATTGTACTTTATAAAAACAAATAATAATAATAATATTATGAGATATGATATGAGATTATGAACTATATGCATTATTTATTACAACTCACACAGATATTCATCTTCATAGTATACGGATTTGAATGGATATGCATTGGAATATATCACAAGAGTAAGTGAGAATAATAACTTTATCTTTGTACCTAAAGCTTTAACACAGGTGTTCAAAAGAAATAAGGTTGATTATCATAATCTGGATAAGAATTTGCCTTGGGTCAGGACATGTTAAAATTTAGATTTATATATGGAAAATATCACATTAAAATGATATAATAAAGGATTGTGTGTGTGTGTTCGATACATTTTCAATAAAATATTAATATAAATCAGTTTTCTATCCGATTTTAATGTACTACAAAAGATCCTTCTTTATTTAAAAAATATCGTAGCATAACAATAACGCAAAAAAAAAGTGATCCTAAACATATTTTAATACAATTTAGAGCCTCAAGGTAAATTTTCCTTTTGTTCAACTTTTTCCTTGTATCAAAATGAAAACATAACAAAAGAAACGCGTTTAATTTAATCATTTATCAAACACACTCACAACCACCTTAGATTAATTTAATATAAAATATAAAAAGAAATTCGAGGAAGAAACGGATTTCTCACATTAAATCTTTATTTCAATGTATCGATAAAATAAGATTTGATACATTTATCATTGATACAGTCCTTAAATTTGGGTAGCAGTAAAAGGACTAGTCAATGAAGGCCCACGCGATATTTAAAGGAGAGAAGAAAAAAAAGGTATTGCTTGTAAATAAAAAAAAGGAAATCACTAAAAGGTAAATATGATTTATTAATTCTTGGAAAATGTTAAATGAAATGAAGGATAAGATGAAGAAAACGAGTGTGGGTGATATAATTGATAAATGTAAAGAGGTGTTCTTGGAATACAGATTGATATGAGGGTGTCCCATGATGATTTTTTTGATAAAAAAATGTTATGAATGCAAATATGAGAAATTGAAAAAGTTTGAATGGTGCTTAGACAGATAAAGGTTGAGTCATAAGCCATAAGGTATTGCAGGTTGTTGATAAAAATTGAAGAACTTGGTGGTTCAATAAGCCCAGAACTGCTTTTGTTAGGCAACTTAGGGGTAGTCATAGCGTAGTGGTGAACGTATCGCATTCCATCTCATAGGTGCCAAATTTGATCCTAGTAACTGCTAAAAATATTTCTATTGAATATTCTAGGTTGGGTCGAAGTGGTTCGAGACGGTTTGAGGTCTACCTGATGAGATGCAATCAACCGATTTTGGATTTCTTTGAAAAATTTTGAAATTTTGGTACTCGGAAGTTGAAGCATGAAAATATGCAAAAAATCAGTGAAGGTAAGGCCTTTTTCCAAATTTCAAAATTCATATTTTTGGCTGTTTTAAAAATATTCTAGGTTGGGTCGAAGTGGATCGAGACGGTTTGAGGTCTACCTGATGAGATGCAATCAACCGATTTTGGATTTCTTTGAAAAATTTTGAAATTTTGATACTCGGAAGTTGAAGCATGAAAATATGCAAAAAATCAGTGAAGGTAAGGCCTTTTTCTAAATTTCAAAATTCCTATATATATTCGATATATTCTTTTAATGAAAAACTCAGCGATATTGGCAACTTCCATGGTTCCTGAAAACTCCGCTGTTTTCCTCGGCTATGGTCTGAAAAGTCCGCGGTTTTAAACGTACCTTTTTTTAATTCACAGGAAAATTGAACGCAATTTTATAAAAAAATCGTTGTATGGCTGGTTCAGTGAATTGAGTGTTTTCAAAACTGCAAGTCAATTCGAAGAAAAATCCATTAAATTGCCTCCATTACCTTATTATTTTCCATTTCATCCATTGCAATATAAAACAAATTCAATGCAATAATTTCAAAGTAATGACTTTTTCATTGATACAAATAAACTGCATAGCCCAAAGGATTCCTTTGCACAAACACAAATGAATCCCCTTTTAATCTTCATTCAAAATGCATCGAAATAAGAATCAAAGTGCATTTTATTTCAATACAATATTTACCATCTTTATTTGAACTGAAATTGAAATCGAATTCATTAAATATCTTTGAATATTGAAGTATCTTGATAAATTTCTAATGAAGTTTTTCTCTCTCTCTATCTTTTCATGTAAACACACACAAAAATTGTAACATAACTTCAAATTCTAAATATTTAAGCATTTTAAATGAAATTTTATCTGTTACAAGTTTGTAATGAAGTAATTTTTACATGAAATTCAAATTAAATGCAATCTTATGATAAATTTCTTATTTATTTTAAATGCAGTAAAATGCTTCATTTCATTGAATTTTAATTCAATTTTAAGTAGAAAGTCTTGTTTTTCTTGTCTTAATGCAATGCAATACAATGCAAAAAAGACTTTTAAATATAATAAAACGACAAGAAACAGACACATAAAAGTCCAACCAAGATAAATTGAACAATAAATACAGATAATTTTCTATTTAATTTATTGAAAATTGCATTAACAGACAAATATAAAAGGAAAATACAAGAAAGAAAAAAATTATAAGGATTGCAGTGCTATTTAAAAGGATTTTTTGAAATTTAACAAGCATGCAGTGATGGAATGAGATAAAATTAAGTGAATTTCATTGAAAATGACCTGAAAATTTAATGTCCAGTACTGAAATTGAAAGAAATGAAATTTTTTCTTTTTAAATTGTTTATTTTGTTGATTGTTATCCTTTTCTTAAATAAAAATAATACATTTATTGTATTTTATTGTGATTTTTTTTTTATTTCATTGTCTGATTGTAGTATGAATGCAATTTTATTATTTAATCAGATGAATGACTTTTATTTCAATCTGCAGTTCCTCTTTTTTTATAAAATTTTATTTTTACTTAAATGGACATAAAAAAAGATCAAGATTGATTTTTTTTTTGTCATTTCTTTAAATTTTTTGTATTATGAACCCCTTAGTGTAAAAAGCAAATAAAAAAAGGCTTCATTCAAAAATAATTTTTATCCATCGTGCTACTTAACTGCTTAAAGTAAACATGCTGGATACTTTAAACCCATAAAATAAAATAAAAAAAGTAATAACTTTATTATGTTCTTTAAATAAATATTTGAGAATCCTTATAATAATAAAATAATAATGATAACAAAGTATGGTGCCATCTCTTATTTAAACATAATACAAAAAAAAATGAGAGTCATAGAAAATTTGCCTTTTATGAGGAAAAAAAATTTGTATGTTTATGGATTTAAAAGTTCAAATAGGGAATTTCATGTATTTTTTATGAATGGTGATATTTGTGATGAAAGAAAAGTACGAGGAGGAAAAAAGAAAAAAGAGATCTAACGCAAGTGATTCAATAATAAATGAAATGCTTTTACTGAGCATGGATTCTAATCATAAAGTAATGATAATAAAAATAAACATAGAATAAGGAAATGAGAATATGTGAGGTATTAGGAAATTTTGAATTGGAATGTGTTTTATTTAAGGATTTTAAAGGGAAATTTGTGTTGAGAACAAGGATATAGAAATTCGATGATGTTAAAGCAAAAATCCAGGCGAAATGCGCTTAACAGAACGAGTTACATTTAATTCTGTGAAGTTAATACCGTTGCAATTTTTTATTCGAAATTTGATTTTCGAAAATCATTTCGAAATTCAGTTTTCATAACTTAAATGGATATTTGAAGGCCAGCAAATCCTCGGAGAGCCTATCAGCTACTTAATTTTTTTAATTTTCAAAATATGTCATAACTAAGCTTCATATCATTTTTTTACTATCATCCAATAGTAGTAGCTCATTAGTTTTTAATCGAAACTTTTCGGTCCAAAGGTAAAATTATAGCTAGGACACCGATTTTTAGATCGGACGTAATCGTTGTCCTTCTGTATGGTTTTGAGACCTGGCTCGTTACAAAGGCCATTAAGAGAAGGCTGCAAGTATTTGTCAACCACTGTCTTAGATGAATTCTGCGTATCTTCTGGCCGAATAAAATTTCGAACGAGGAACTGTTGGGAAAAGCCGAGATGCAAAACATAAATGTAGAGATACGTAGAAGAAAATTTGGTTATATTGGACATACCTTACGAAAAGACCCTTCAAAAGTTTACTACCAAGCCCTCGTATACAACCCACAAAGTAGCCGTAGAAGAGAGCGACTAAGAAATACCTGGCTCCACACTCTATGATGTCAACTCAGTTAGAGAGGCAAATAAGACAAAATTTTACAATAACAACAAACTAAAACAATTGCAATACGACGTTTTAGATGGAGAAATTTTGTAGATCGTCTTTGCTCATTATGAGGACAGTCTGGACTCCCTGAGGAAGGACAAGGCGTAAAGTAAGTAAGTAAGTAGGACACCAAACTTACTTGCTGCTCTATTTTGTTCATGCAAACTTTTGATTTTTGTTTCAATAGGATCAATTTTGTCCTACTTTAGCTTCTACTTCCATCATCTTTGAATCTCTGTAAAATATCCATGCCATAGATGTAAAAACTAAAGTTCGAACTTAATTTCAAAAATCGAATTTCGAATAAAAAATTGGAGTGGTGCAATCTCCACAACGAGAGAAGTCATTTACAGTCACTTGTTTGCTGTGTGTCCGGAAATTATGTAAACACCGCTTGGACCACTCAGGTAAGACTTGAACCTGAAATGCACGTTTCCAAGGAATTCGAGCTTATTAATTTAGAAATTCTGAACTCGGTCTTTTATCAGGTCAAGATTCAGCTAAATGTTGATCTTTCTATTCTTAATGTTTCATTTTCATCTCATCCCCAATAAAAAATCATGAGATCAAGCGCATTATAACTCAATCCTATTATGAGATTATCTCAAAACAACATTTATCTATGATAAATTTGAGAAAACATTCATATTTGATTTATAGTTGACATCATCAATTCACTTATAGCTCATAATTTTATCCATATCACGGTTCGCCAGAATACTTTTGGCGCCCACCATAAAAACTGTAAATGTAGCATTGTCAGGCATGTCGAGGAGGTTCATAATCCAGAATATTAAAATCCTGCATTGGCAAAAAAAAAAGTTAGAGCGATTTTTGTGTTTTTCCCTTTTATTTCCTTGTTTCTGATAAACTCTTCTACTTAAAAATTGAGTTTTCACAAGAAAATATTTGATTCCAATGTACACTATATTCAGCAAAAATGTAGGTATTGATTATAGCAAAAAATTCTTATCGAGAGTCAATTTACAATGTAGTGCACAAATATAGTTTTGCATGCAAAAACATTGAAATTTGAAGAGAACCCGTATTTTGTGTTCATTTTTCATAAAACCTCATGAGTTTCGTAGGTTTTTCAGGTGTACTTTGTTCAGAAAAATTGTAGTTCTTATTCAGAGGTACAATTTTTTCATACATCACATTGTCTGTTTTGATACAAATATTTCGACTTTTTTAACAAAATAAAATTAGATGCTCATTTGAACACGCACAGACACTGGCTTTTTAATACTAATCGCAATAGTTTTACAGAACATTGTGTCTAATGTTTTAAGTCTTAAAATTATGTTTTAATACGCAGTGATTTTAATTCTGTTTAAGTTATTTATTGTGTAAAAAATTTGATCCAAACAGACGATCGAACAGCCCGAGTGCATTCAGAACTTGCAAAAGTTTAAATTTTTATTAATGGTCTATTTTTAGTTATTTCGATTTCAGAAAAATTGTAGTTCTTATTCAGAGGTACAATTTTTTCATACATCACATTGTCTGTTTTGATACAAATATTTCGACTTTTTTAACAAAATAAAATTAGATGCTCATTTGAACACGCACAGACACTGGCTTTTTAATACTAATCGCAATAGTTTTACAGAACATTGTGTCTAATGTTTTAAGTCTTAAAATTATGTTTTAATACGCAGTGATTTTAATTCTGTTTAAGTTATTTATTGTGTAAAAAATTTGATCCAAACAGACGATCGAACAGCCCGAGTGCATTCAGAACTTGCAAAAGTTTAAATTTTTATTAATGGTCTATTTTTAGTTATTTCGATTTCAGAAAAAAAAATTGTTTTATTAAATAGATCAATTTTTATTAACACAAATTGAATTTATCATGAGAAATAATATTTTAAATTATACATTGGCTACGGCTTTTTGCCAATACCACTTCGCTCCGACCAAATATTGTTTTCACTTTAATTGTAAATTATGTTCAATTGTAATGTTTTTAAACCATACATATTTGATCTTACAATATCTAATTTGATATTTCTTAAGTTAAAATTATGTTCATATAAAATTATAAAAATTTATTATAAAATTATGGCATATTTTTTCACATAAACTTAAATTTAAAATTATAAAAAACACTGTCACTTATTTTTACTTCATAAATTTGCATTTGTTAAAAAATTTCTTAAGAACACACTTGAAATAAAAGAACTTCATTACCTTTAAAAACAAAAATAATGTATATTAAATAAAATTTCAAGAAGTTCTTTGGCGATTTGCATTTATAAATTTTTAATTTACGTTTAATTTAATATTTAAATTTGAAATTTAAATAAGCAAATGCTTTACCAACACACACATGTCTCCGATATCACTATATGTGAATTTAGTCGTCTATTATTAGGATGGTTCAAAAATGTTTATTTTATTTTTGTTACCTATATAAACTATAAATTTTTATAAAATTTTGAACCAGTCTAATGTGTCAAAAAGCGACGACACACGACATATTTTTTGTTTACGTGATGAAATTATTGCTCAAGAAAGTTTACTGAAATTATAATTCCAGATTTATTAACATCTTCATTATTTTAATCTTGATATAAACGATAAGAAGTTTAACAGAATTGAGAACCAAAAATAATGAAATATTCTTAAAAATAGATCAAATCACAAAAAAAAAATATCACTCCATCTTGCAAGTCGAACAAAGAATTATTGTTCTTGGCAACTAATGAATATACTAAAATAAATGAACAATAAAATGAATAATAAAAGAGTGTAGTTTAAATAAAAATATTAAATTTTCTTTTATTTCTGAATTTTTCACGATTGTGATCACATTTTTCGTTCTCTTATTCATTAAAATGATGTTAGCAAATATTTAACCGTCAAACTAAAACATTTCAAAAGTCTCATTCGCCAAAAAAGGTAACCTACGACAAATATTAATATTTTAGGAGACATTTGTTCCTTTTTTATATTATTGTAAAATACACAAATTTGGTTATATTTAAAGGAAAATAAATTATTAATTCGAAAAGAAAACATAATTTTAACTTATTTACAACTGTTTGCTTTTTTGTTAAAATTAAATTTCTTCAATAATTAAGCAATTCAAAAAAAAAAATTCTTAACACAACCAATGGTGGTAGCCAATGTATAAAAACCTATTCTAATTTGGTTCCTGATAATCATGAGAAATAATATTTTAAATTATATAAAAAACCTATTCTAATTTGGTTCCTGATAATTTTTTACGATGGAGTTGTTCTTATAGTATTTGTAAGTCAAACTTATTTAAATCCATAATTTTAAACTTGAACAAGAATTAATATGAAAAAACAATGTGAGACAGATTTCGGGAAAAGAAACTTGAGTGATTTAACTGCAGAATATCACGCGTTTTAAGAAGATATAAAGAATTTGACCACATTTGTGACACACTTTTAAGAAACCTCCCAAAAGATGCATTAACTGAAATTTTAAAATACTCAAATCAAAAAAAAATCCGCGAATTTTGATTAGCAAACGAATTTTTCTATTATTTCTGCAGAAGTAATGATAAAATCTTATCCTAACTTGAACAAAGATGTCTGCAAGCATTTTCTCGATTTTGATTAAAAAAGTCAAAATATTTGTATGAAAATGGCCAATATGATGTATGAAAAAATTGTACCTTCAGATAAGAACTACAATTTTTCTGAACAAAGTACACCTGAAAAACCTACGAAACTCATGAGGTTTTATGAAAAATGACCGCAAAATACGGGTTCTCTTCAAATTTCAATGTTTTTGCATGCAAAACTATATTTGTGCACTACATTGTAAATTGACTCTCGATAAGAATTTTTAGCTATAATCAATACCTACATTTTTGTTGAAGATAGTGTACATTGGAATCAAATATTTTCTTATGAAAACTCAATTTTTAAGTAGAAGAGTTTATCAGTAACTAGGAAATAAAAGAGAAAACACAAAAATCGCTCTAACTTTTTTTTTTGCCAATGCAGGATTTTAATATTCTGGATTATTAACCTCCTCGACATGCTTGGCAATGCTGCATTTACAGTTTTTATGGTGGGCGACTTTTGAATTTCGTCGATTCTGGCGAACCGTGTTTACCAAATTTAGTACAAAAAACATGATTTTTCGGTGAAAAACCCTCAAACGAAGCGTTTTTTAACTATTTTTGGCCATTTTGATCTAGTTACATACGATTTTCGACCTTGAAATATTCTACAAAAATGTAACCCTATTTAACCTGAACAAAGTTGTCGTACATCACTTTTGTCCTTTTCATACAAAAAAATTGATTTTTGTGTGAAAGATGAATTGTATGTTATATTTAAACAATGCTAACCAACACATGCCAATATCTGTTATTTTTAACTTGTTGATTTTAAAAGCAGTTATCAATTAAATACACTTATTATTTATTTAGCAAAGTTGTAGAAAATTAATAGTTCTTTAACTTTTTCTTTGATGGCTTGAATGGTTTTCATACAAAAAAATTGAGTTATCATCAAAATCACAATTTTTTATTTCACTAGTCACGATTTGTCATCAAAAGTACCTGGTATGCCTATGTAAAAGCAACAAGCAGATGCAAATTCACATTTTTTGTTACCCCTAACATAACATAATTAAACCAGGAAGCATTCCACTTACATTTTATAATAAGCTTTTTATGATTGAATTGTAATTTTATCATACACACATACACGAACACATACATTTATTTAAATTTCATATACAACCAAATAATATTTTAAAATACCCACGAGAAAACACTCATCAAACAAATAAGTATGGATTTGCATCATCAAATATTCTCTTTTTTTATGCCAAATCTCCAACGACACAAATATCAACTAATAATAATACGACTTGCAAAGGCATATAAAATAAAAAGCAATCAACCATCTTGTCAATCAAATTATTATGCTGATGATGTGTGAGGTTTATAATGGCAATATCATATAAAAGCAGGAGTGTAATTTGATGCTTTTGTGCAAATATATGTATATCTCTGTTTTTTTTTTATTATTTTTATCATCATTATCATTCACTCTAACAACAAAAATTTGACTTGAAAAAAAAGGGTGAATTAAATTTTTTTGTTTGCTTATTTATTTTGGGTATAAAAATAAAAACAATTTAAGTCGACTAAATTATATTTTCATTTGAAATGATTTTCAAGATAAATGAAGGTTTATATAAATGGTTTAAGAGTTTTTTTTTTGAAATGTTAGATGTTGTCATTTGTTTATCATTAAAAATGGATTTTTCTTTTCAAAGTAAATGTAAGTCAGCATAATGAACACAAAACAAAAGAAAATCGTTTTTCCTTTTCAAAAAAGAAGAAGAAAAAAAAAGGTTTTTGTATGTGATTGTATCTTTTAGAACATTTTATCATTTAATATTGTCATTATCCTCCGTTTATAAGACAAAATCATAGTTCAACCTTGATGTTTTTTTGAAACATTTTATTCAAAACGATCTTTTAAGATAATAATGGCATACAGCAATAATAATCATAACCGTTAAATTTTAAATCGTCTTTAATAGTTAATAATCTTAAAATCCTTCTTCTTTTCTTTTAGAAATATTTAAATACATACAAAAAAATTGTGTATGAAAATCTCTCAATATGCCATCTTTGAAACGAAGAAAAGATGAAGATGATGAAAAATAAATTGTTTAATCGTTCTTAAAAAGAGGCCAAATATCATTTTAATGTAATATGATAAAAGAGGTTATTTTTCTATTTAAAAGTTACTGTTACTCATGGAGAAAAAGACTTAGTGTATATGTGTGTGTGTATGTGTGTGTACCTTTAAACAGGGAAAATGTCGTATCCAAAAATTATTTCTATGTAAATTATAACTTTCCTTTTAATTTTTTAACATCAAAGAAAAATATTCGAAAAATTTGTTTCCTTCTCTTTTCTTTTTCTGTGAAAATCAGATACATGGAAAAAATAATTACCAAAATATTTGTCTTATTTTTTTGCTTATAAAAACCCCATTTTTTAATAATGTACATTCTTCATTTTCTAACTTTTTAATTGACGTAAAAAAAAGAGCCTAATTGACCAATTTAATTAATTAACTAGTTGCCATAGTGGTTAAATGCGTAATAAAAAGCTTCAAGTTAGAAATAAAATTGAATGATAATATTAAATTAACGTGAATATAATTAAATTGAGAAATTGTGCTTTTGTGTGTGTGTGTGTGTGTGTGTGTGTAAAAGTTCTTTTTGTGTTGTTTTTCTTTATCCAGTTCTTCCTGTTTATCATGCTAATTATTGTCATCAAATAATATCTCTTAATTTAATCTAAGATAATCTGTGCTATGGGCAAAGAAATATTTTAATTTTCCTTTTTTTTTCTCTCTTTTTTGGATGATGTTGACAAAATTTTATGATGATGATGGTTTATGGTAATATTACACGTGTGTACGATGATTGTGAAAAATTTATATGTTACTCTCATACCCTCAATTTAATTATTCTATGAAATCATTTTCTTCATATAATATAAATTATTGTACCTTCCAAGAAAATGCTGGAAAACAAATTAGATTTAAAATAAATTGACATTTTCAGGCAACCTGGATTAAGCTCTAAGGAAAAGTGCAAATGGCTCTGGACAGTTCAAGCTGATTTTGAAAAATTGTTCATTAAATCCCTTATATAATGAGAAATATTTCCCTAAGGACATCGACTTTCGTTGATGTGTGTCACAAAAAGTTTTAGGTAAAATTAAATTGAAAGATTTTTCAAGTAACTTCATTATAACGTTATGCAATGTCTTTAAATACTGTTATAATTGAGGGTGTGATTTAATGTTTTTCCAGTATTTTTTTAGGATAGATTTTCTTTTTTTTTTATGTCCAGTAATTAATTTCATATGCCTTGAAGTTTAATATCTCTTATTTCCGTCATTTTCTTACAACAGTTTTTTTTGTTATTTTTTTATTGCAATACATTATTTTTTTATTTTTTTTATTTCTGTTCATTGTAGAATTTACTTGTGACATTGTGTCCTTGTTTATTATTAAAAGAGCTTAGTGAAAACTTCTCTTACATTTTACATTAAATGTCCCTTTTTTATATAAGTATTTTTTTTTCTCTTACTGTTAAGGAGGTTCATTAGGCAGGAAAATACAAGCAAAAACTGTGACAATGATTTAATTGAGTCAAATTAAAAATAGACCAGTCTAATATTCAGTTTTAATACTGTAACTCAAATGAGTCCATTCATTAAAAGGGATTAAAAGTAAATTTTCTTGAAGCTTATAAATGTCAATGAAGTGAGATGCAGGCGAGTCCTCTTCATCATCATCATCATCATGATCATGAGCTTTCATTGCCAAACCTACATTTAAAGTGCTATTCGGTGCTGTGCCGTTGTGTAATTAAAAGACTCAGTAAATGTAATTATATTCAAAGTACACTAGAATCTCTCATATATCAAATGCTCGGGGCGAAGGGTTTGTGATATATCAGAAAAATTGAAATATGAGAGACAAAGTATTATTTTGTAAAATTATCAGTCAAAAATATTTATTTCAATTTTAAAGTACATTTATAAATGTAGAATTCAAAATATCAAATTAGTTCCTTTGACACCTAAGTGGTATACATTCGCAATATTTACCAAGAAGGTTTTTATTATCTTTAAATCTATTTAAAAAGTCACAGCGATCTGTTTTTTTTTTCATTTACATCTAATAATTTGAGAAACAGAAATTAAATTTAGGGGTTAAACATCAAATGTGTGTACCACTTAGGTGTTAAGACTTAAGAGCTAGTTTTTCTTGTTCCGTTGTAACTCTATTTGACTTGAGCCTATTTTTGTGAGAAAATTATTGGTAATTTAACACAAATTTAGTTTAAAATACTGCGCTTCTCAAATATTCCAGAATAAAACTTATCCCGATTTTTAAAATTGACAACTTCTCATATATCAAATTTCTTGATTTATTAGAAGTTGTCAAAATTTTACAAAATTTGATATACGAGAATTTGATTTATGAGAAGTGGCTATATGAGAGATTCTAGTGTAAACGAAAAAAAAATTGTATGACAGTGGATTAGATGAGAACATTTTAAATTTATTTTGTAAACCTACACAATTTCATTTACCCGTAATTTTCCTCTTTGTAAAAACAGCATGCAAACCTCTGAACACAGATAAAAATGTTACAGTTAAAAAAAATTTAATTATTCTTAGTTTTTTTTTCACATTTTTTTTTTGTATTTTATTGCAGTAATAACCAGGAATTTTCTTTCATCGTCTCAATGTGAATCTCAATGCAAAATAATATAAATGGAAATTTGTGTGGGTTGTGATTAAAATTAACAGTTTGTTATTTTCTTATCATTCCAAGAAAATTAAATCAATTAAATTTACTCATTTAGTATACGTTGACTTTAGTTAGAAATAAAATGAGATTAATATCCGGTTTCATGTTTTGATATAGATAACAATTTTCCTCTGAAAATGTCCTATTTTCATTTTTTTTAAAAAAAATTTCATTGTTAGAAAATCACATGTTGATGGATACCAAAATCAATTATCTTTATTTCCTTTCTCAAATTTCAAATGTAAGTTATTTTTATTTTTATGTTATTTCATTTCATTTTTTTTTAATCATATATGTACTTCAAACTAAACAATAGAAGGAGATTTTTTGAATGAACAAGTCTTGTCTGTGAAAATGTCAGGTAATTTTGAAACCCTCATCAAATGTCTTAGAGCGTATCTTTTTCATTACACATATTAAATGTTGTGTGTGTATTTGTGTGGCCGTAAACTTCTAATATGTGAGAGACGTTTTCAAGTCCTAAATATTCTAAAATGTCATAGAATCAGAAGAAATCATGACAATTTTCCACAATGAAATGTGTAATAAAATGAATTGAGATATAAAAAATATTTTTTTTATTTTACAGGAATACTCCAAGTGATATTTATAGCATTTTAATAGGAAAAATTTTGATAAATATTTTATTTTTACTTTGAATAATACATAAGAGGGATTTTAATTAGGCATACGTTTTTGGGCTGGAATCCCGATTTTTGAATCAATGTCCCGATTTGTCTTTCATTACAGCAAAATTACAGCGTCTTGTGTCTGGGTTTTTCATTTGAATCCTCCAGAGGGCGCTTTTTGATGAATTAAGGACGGTATTCAGACTTTCCTGAAAATTTTCCCGAGGGAAAGGTCGTTGATGAGTATACAGATTGGTAGAGAATCAAAAAATATAGGGTCGTGTGCTTAGGTTTTTGAATTGGACACTCCAGAGGGCGCTGAGAGGGTCCTGGGAGTCTGAAAAATTCCTCCTTGAGGCTGACAAGGTGGTTCAAGAGGTCGTTGATAAATTCAGTCTAGTAAAAACTGAACAGTTTTTAACTGTCTCGCTTTGAGCTTTAAAATCCCGATTTTTTATTTCACTAGTCCCGATTTTTCATCAAAAGTACCTGAATGCCTAATTTTTAACTTATGAAAGTTTCATTTCCCACTAATTATCTTTGGATTCAACATTCAACTGAAATATGTCTGTCTTGACCATAAGAGGATATGTCACAAACATTGTTGTCATTTCCATGATTAAGGATGATTTTAAAAGAACTAGCACAATTTCAAAACTTCTCAAGTCCAGTTCAATCGTTTAAATACAAAATTTTAACGAAAGGTTTTAAAACTCTCTCACTCTTGATGAAAATCTTCTACCTTGATTCAGATATTGATTAAAAATCAACGTTGTAGAAGCCAATGAACGTTCAACTTTGAAATCAACTTTAATTTTTCTTACATGAATGATCAATGTATGTTTTGGAAGGAAAATAATACAGAAAATAATAATTACTTTTATAGAACGAGAAAAGTTATTTCAATTAATGAACATTTCTTGGAATCTCGAACAATTTTCTTTTCTATTTATTTTTCACCTCAATCTCCATGTTTTAATAGAATTTTTTTCCGTTTTCTATTTCAGTATTTTTTTTTCTTCTTAAAGCTCATTTTAGTCTTAATTGGAATTTAAAACGAACCATTATGCGATTGTTCAATTCAACAGAAAATATTCCTTTATGCAATGAAATGTAACAAACTTCACAACACACACGGATGTTGCTGTTTTAATACAATAATTCCGTATTTCATAGTGTTTGCTCTATAATTAATTTGTCCTCGTTTGTGTGTGTTTTGTGTAATTCTTTGCCTTGCAATCATCATCATCATCATTTATCCAGTAAGTTATTGTTCATTCCCTCCTTTCATTTCACAATTTTATCAAGAAAATGTAAATAAAAAGGAAAAACAGTGAAATAATAATAATAAAAGTATAAACGAGATTCAGAGTAATTGAAGTTTTTTTTCTGCTTCTTCATTTTCTTGTAATTGAACACAATTTAATGAAATAAAGAAAGAAAAAAAAACGAATATTTAATAATAATAAAAATAATTTTAGTAAATGATGATAGTCTTTACCTATCTGTAATTTTGTTTTTTTTTCTTTTTTTTTTGAGAAAATATCATCATCAAATAATTATAATGAAGAAAATGAAATGGATTTTATTGGAAAGAAAATTGATGGTACACGTCGATTTTTAAATTTGATGAGTAAATTACATGCAAAGTTACAGGAAATGTGAATTGAGTCAAATGGAATGACAATCATCATTATTTTTTATAACAAGTTTCATTTTGACATTAATTTACTTAGTTTTCATCAATTATTGAGTCCATGTTGAATTAAAAATTCATTGAAAACCTTAAAAACGAGAAAATGTTTGATTTGAAATTGAAAAAAAAAATCCCAGTGCACATTTAAATGATAAATGAAACATTTCTTACCCCAAGACACATTTGAATTCAACATAACTTTAAATTAAATTCATCAAATTCATCAGGTAAAAGCATAAAATGTGACGTTGGCTGAAAATTCAACTTTTGAATTAGGTTTAGGTGATTAGGCTGACGTTATCAACGATATCATCAACAACCTTGGCCATTTTTGTGGTTTTTTGTCAGATTTCGACATCTGGTGGGTCCAAATGGAAAACCCCAATATGAAGGGCTGTATTTATTAGCCCTCTAATTTATTGAATACTCATCAACGACTTTGCTCTTGTCAAATTTTTCAGGAAAACCTTAAAACCGATAAAAGACAGGCGATAAGACCTGTTTTGTCATTTACACGGAGAAATAAAATTGAAAAACAGCAAAAAATAAAAAGTCAGGATATAAGTCGTTGATGGCACCTAGTGATGGCACCGCGAGGCTTCCAAGGTCGTTGATAACTTCAGCCTAGTGTTCAGGTGTGTTATTTAAAGATTCGTTGAGTGTGTGCTGGGAAACATTCAGTGAATTTTGAATTAAGATGAACAAAAAAAAGGTAATTAGCTTAAATTTGAATTTAATATTCCTTTTATGAAATGTTAAAATGGAAATTTATAAAAAAAGTTCATCATACAAAAGTCACCACATCACAGCAATTTACTACCACATTCATTTCCACAAACGCATTTTTAATCCAAAAAATATAAATGAGAAACCACATCGTTTTAGTGTTGTGCAACATAAAACTGTGACTCATTTAATATAGAAAAAAAAACTAAAAAACTAAATAAATGAAGAAAACTTTTTTTTGTTCACTTCATATAATAAAAATATGAAACGAAAGAAAGGAGGAAAAAAAACCAGTTTGAACACAGTAGGTGCCAGAATGGTTCAAATCCATACATTTTTATATAAAATGAATCTTTTGGATGCTTAGCGAGAATTATATTCATTTTTTCTTTTTTTTGCCTTTAATTTTCATTTCTTTTTTTTTGGTTGGCATCAAACCGCACACATGCCAGGCATAGACATTTAACACTATGACTTTCCGCACATTTATGTTAAATTTTTTTTGCTCGCCTCTTCTACTTCTTTTTTTTCAGCTTGATGGTTATACGCCTGAAATATAGTTAAAAGGATATATATTGTGGGTTGGCACTCATTACACGTCGTATTTTTTCAAAGGTCTACCACAGTTTCCATCACCTTGTATATGTACGTGCACACACTCAATGTATAATGGAAAATATTTGTTCAAGGTGTGGAAGAGAATGAAAATTATTTTGGCTCAGCAAATTTAACCTTTTTTTTGCTTCTTTGTTTTGATTCTATTATAATATTAGTGGTGCATAGTAATAACATAAAGACAGTGATGTTGTGCTGTACATTTTTGTACATTTTATGAGAGAAAAACTGTTGTGATGGACGTCTATGTTCAAAAATATTATCATAACGGTATTATGATCATGTAATATAAGCTAAAAATTTCAACATAATCTTTTAGTATGAGAGAATGAGAGATGATAATAATAGGAAGGACAATGAAGGAAAACAATACACGAGTTATGATCGTCATAAAGTATGAAAATTTTAGGTAGGTTTAAATAAATAAATGTTTGCACTCAAATAAATTGTGTAAAAATAAATTATCTTATATTCTTTTGGGTTCAATAGTGTGGGTGTGCTTTGAAAATAAAAATGCCTACATCTAACATTCATCACAGTATTTGGTCATAAAAATGATAAGTAGTTTAGATTAAAAAAAAAATATGTATGTGTTTCGTACAATTTTATATCATGTTTCCTTTTTTTTTGTGTTTGCATTTTTTTTTTGTTTATTCTCTTGTAACTTTTCCTCATACAAGCACTTCCATCATTTTATATGAATTTTCTCTTATCATCATCACAAATACATACCTATATCATACCCAAACCATTATACAATATGATGATAATGATGCCAGTCTTTTCGTTTTTTTTTTCCATAGAGATTTCCATTTTCACATTATCTTTAGGTCATAAATTTTTGCTTTTCCTTTCATTTATTTTCAGTTTTTTTTTCTTCTCTCTCTCTCAATGATTTTTTTTTGATATAAGGTTAAATTGAAGCACAATAACTTATATTATCACATATCACAAATATTATTGCCCTTTGCATTCCAAGTATTTAAGAATTATTAAAATAATAATGTAACACACACACACACACATTAACATTTTTTTGTCATCATATCTTTGTAACATTATTCAATACAAAATAAATATGTACCTTTATCCTCGTTTTATTTTACAGTGTCCGGTTCATGTCCAAGTCCAAATATTTACCTTAAAAAAAATGAAATGAAATGAAATGAAAATGTGAAAATGTTAAAATGAAATTTCAACCGAATAAAATGAAGAGCGTCATAAAAATGGTAGATATTTAAATTTCAGGAATATTTCGATTAAATTGAAGCCAGGGAAAAATTTGATCCTGTCTAATAATAATCCAAAACATTTAATAATAATTCTCGTTATTTCTAACGTTTTTATTTTTATCACATATCACATCCCATATTCAAGCATAAATAACATCACCTCTATCTAATGCATCTGTATGAGCAGAAATATTAGTACAAAAGTTGTTTTATTGCTTCACAGAGTTATTGTTGCAAAAAATATCCATGTACACACACACACACACATTCAATATTTGTATGTCAACTTTTTTATGTGAGGTAAAGAGAGAAAAAAAAATGTAACATTTATTTATGAAATATGTACCGAAAAATGAAGAACTCATATATCCTTTTTTATGTCAGTTATGTATGATGACATATTAAAAGAGGACTTGAATTCACATTGTATTAACACTGTTGTATGGTTTTTTTTTTGTCTTGATGTATAGCAATAATTTTTTTTGATGACCTGGCCACTTTGGACACGTATCACACACATATCAGGGAAAATATATAATATTTTACAAGCAAGACAGACGTAAAAAAAGGACAAAATGTTTGTAATAATGACCAAACATAAATATATTCATAAATTTTTGTTCTTGCAATATTAATATCATTTTTTATGTCACTGGATATTATTGAATACGTGATAATGTGCTCTCTCAAAAAAGAGGTGCAAGTATGTAAGATTTAATTTGTCTATCACATTTTGTAGCGCATTCATAAATGAAATGCTCATAAATTGTCACATATGTGGAATTTCTTCTTTTTCTTTTTTAATTTGCTTACGCTTCCACACATTTCATTTCATTTCATTCCTTTCTCTTACACTCTCATTATTTATTATTATTATTATTTTTTCCTTTTATTAGATTATTATTTAAATGAATCCTTTCCTCACACGTTATTCGCGTCTTCCTTTCTTTAGAAATTTTTCTTTTATTGTGTCATTTTTTTATTTTTTTCATATTAAACCAGAAAATAATAAAATAAAATAAATAAATAAAAAACAGAATCCTGTTTGGATTAAATCGTGATTTGATTTGCATTCTTAAAAACATACATTGATTGAAGTTTAAAAAAAAATTATATTATTATTGTTATGATAAAAAAAAATAATGAAATAAAAAAACGAAATATGAGAAAATAAGAAAGGGGATGAGTGACACAATAAAAGGAGTAATGATTTGAATTATCAATGGTGCTTATGTTGTGAATATGACTGATAATTTAAGAATGTGTGAAGAAAATTGAATTAGGTGTGACTAATTTAATTAAAAAAATGTAAAAAAATTAAAATTACATCTTTTAACTATGTACTTTGATCATATTGATGCCATTCACGGGAAACAGTCAAAAAAATCATTGATGTCAAATGAAATCTTCATGCTAAATTATTTCAAGACGAAATTTCTTCTGAAAAAGTAGCTTCAAACGTAATTGTTTAATATAAAATTAAACGAAAAGGGTTCAGTGAATGCATTTCAAAGAACAACAAAAAGAAATGCATATTTTTTTA
Organism: Culicoides sonorensis; assembly: GCA_900002565.1. Classification (NCBI taxonomy): domain Eukaryota; kingdom Metazoa; phylum Arthropoda; class Insecta; order Diptera; family Ceratopogonidae; genus Culicoides; species Culicoides sonorensis. The sequence goes on along the minus strand of LN483642.1, from coordinate 30,019 downwards.
TCTTCAATTTCAACAAAAGCCATTAAATGATGAATTTATTTTACAGCCGCGATGAAAACCTTGTGTATATATTCATTTAAATGTATTTTTTTTAAGTTTATTGTTTATTTACTTAATTTTTTATTTTCTTTATAAATAAATTTTTAATGATATATGAGACTTTATATGTCTGTGTGTGTATGTGTGTGTGTGTGTCTGGATGCACATTAATAATAATTTCTTTTTCACTCTCCTTTCACATCTTACTTGAAATTTTTTTTATTAAAGGTTTTGTGTTATTGTACTTTCTATGCATTTTGTAATAAGAGTAATAATAAAAGTTATAAATAAGTGCACACACACAAAAAAAGGAATCATAAAATATTAAATGCAAAAGAAGAAGAGATGCAAAAAAAAAGTTTTTTATGAATAAGAATGAAAAATTTATCATTCATATTGTCTGTGCTTTCATTTTTAATATTTATGAATAGTAATTTTAACAACGAAGAAAAAAAAACTTTTTATTTGCATTTGTGATGAAAGAAAGTTCAACTCAAGTTTTAACTTAATTGTATATAACTTTATGAGCAATTTATTAAAAATAGAATAATATTAAAAAGTTTTCACATTTTTGGGACTTTTCATGGATAAGCTTGCTGGGCATGATTTTGAAATTATTTCATAGCCTTATTTAATCATGATTTAATTATGGAATACTTTTTCCATGGTGTTCGTGGCACCTTAGCAGCCTCCAGAGGGCACTGAGAGGACTTTTTGTGAAATAAGAGTCGGTTTCAGACCTACCTGAAACATTTTCCAAAAGAAAGGTCGTTGATGACTATGCAGATCGAAAGAGAATCAGAAATACTGCGTTTTGTATCTGACTTTGCCGATTTTACACTCCAGAGGGCGTTGAGATGTGATTTACACGAAGAAAAAAGTTGAAAAACAGCAGAAAAAATAGAATGCCAGAATTAAAGTCATTGATAACACTACGTGGATGTCGGCAAGGGTCCTTGGGGCTCTAAAAATCCCTCCTCGAGGCTGACAAGGTAGTTGATGAGGTCATTGATAAATTCAGTCTATTAAAAAGTTAATAGTTTTTAACTGTCCCGTTTTTTGCTTTCAAATCCCGATTTTTATTTCACTAGTCCCGATTTTTCATCAAAAGTACTTGGTATGCCTATACATGGACCATTGTAAACAAAATATTCACAAAATATGGACTAAAAGCTTTGATTTTGAATTGTATATTGATGACTGCCTCCTTTCATGTAAATCCTTATATCAGCACTTGTGGGTTCAGTTCAATCCCATCTTTTTCAATGAGATTTCCCATCATGAGCATTAAAAAAACAAGTTTCATTCAAAAAAAAAAATCTTCAATTTCAATCGCTATCCTAAGTTGAAAGCACTCAAATTCAAATTCTAAACACCGTCAATTAAACAAAAGCGTCATTCCCGTTTTTTCTCTTCAATTCTTTAATTGAATGCACTTTTTATTACATAATTCATTATTTTATTGTTGTGTTGCTATTAAAAAAGACAAAAAAAAACAACACAGGGAACGAAACTTTCTCACAATTCAAATAAAAATTCTAAAAAGCACTTCTAGTATTTCGAATAGTCTTTTGTTGAAATGCATCATTCATTCAATTGATTTTGCACAGAAAATAAAAATAATAATAATAAAAAAACCACGATACCTTCTCTTTTTTGTGTGTGTTTGTATATGAACAACAAATAAAGTGCTTTCTAATTGACAAAAGAATATCTTCAAATTTATTCCATATTTTTATTATTATTTTAAAATACAAAAGAATTTTATATTCTGAAGAAAATTTATAAATTATTATTATTATTTATTATTAAAAATTATAATTCAAGCAAAATAAATGAAATGATTATTGTCATATAGGGTTTAACTGCTGCACATCTTTTCATTGTATATTTTTATTTATTGAAATTTAATTCTCAAAAGAAATTTCAATGTATGAATTGAATTCTCAATAAAATTTACAAAAAAAAATTACTTTACATAACAATAATTGTTGAATCTCAAATTCAATACAATGCACTTTCTTTTGTTTGAATATCAAAAGAAAGTATGAATTAATAAAATAATAAAACATCTCGCGATTCAATTTTAGGGTAGATGCGTGACCTAAATTTCATGTTTTACTTTGAAACATGAAACTTTTATGAATATGATTCACAAAAAATATGACCATTAGTATCAAATGTCCTTTTGCATAACTTTCTTTTGAGTGAAGCAAATCATTAATGATAATAACAATAACATTTAATCCTTTCACATTTCAATAAATTTAAATTTAAAATAAAAAAAAAAAAATATAACGAGGACCTTTTAAAATATTCATACAAGACAAAAGATTCTTAATGGACCCAAAGGGACACGTAAATTATTTGATTATTTGTTCATCCCTAATTTTTCTGTCATTTTTAATGCCATTTATTTTTTTTATTTTAACATTTAAAATCAATGTACACAGGGTGAAAGCTGCATCGCGGGAAAAATTACGCGGTCTTGCACAAAAACATGATTAAACTAAATGAAAATGAAAATAATAGAAAAATAAACACATAACAAGATAAAAAAATGTTAGTAATTATTGTTACAGTGTATTTAAATGAAAGGATTGACCCTTGTTTGACAAAACTAGAAATTATTATCATTCATTAATGAAAAACTGAAAATAAAAGGGTAACATTTCTTTTGTTCCGTTAATGATGAATGAGATAAAATGTATGAGAAAGTAAGTTTTCTTTTTATTATTGTAATTTATTGTGTTGATCATAAATAAAAACATTTAAATTTAATTCTAGACCATCAATTGTGAAAGACCATAAGGAGAAAGCTGAGAAATCGTGAGAATTTTACATGTTCTTGTGATTTTCTATGAATTGGATTGCAAACTGAAGTCAGTAAAAAAAAATAAAGGATGATGGTGATGAAAATGAACGAGTTTTTGAAAAATCAACAACTTGAGAAATCTCGTTCAGTGGCGGGTTGGCCATACCGACAATTTGACAAATGCCAGAAAGGCCGCAGTCAATCGTCTTGTAAAAGTTAAGTTTAGCGCAAATTTAACGAAAATCATACAGAATGCCAGAGCTGTTAGTAATTTTCAATCCGCCCCTGGTCTCTTTCCAAACTTCAAATCAACCATCAGCGGTTTGGACAGTCTAGAAATATCAATAATTTTCCAATTAGCGTTGTACAAGTTTTGTTGTAATAAAATTGACATCTTATTAATGTTAAACGTTTCTAAGGAAATAATTAAGAGCTGACACTGAAACTTTTTCAATTGAATTTTCACGGAACACAAATTTGTACATGTGCATAAATGGCGAGTAGAAATGGAAGATTCTAGTTTTTCAAATTGAAACCACGCTCTTTAAAAAGAGGATTTTCTTAATAAGGCGTAAATTTTCTTTGAGATGATTTGGGTTTGACATTACCCAAATCTCAGCGCTCCTTAGCAGTACTTACATCTATCAAATTTATTCCTGAATTTCATATGGAATTCAAGTATATCAAAATTCTTATTAATCATTTATTTTAACAACGATAATTAGAATATAAATATTTGATTTTGCCTGTAACAAGAATGTACAAATTTGACGAAAAAATTCATTAATTATTTTCTGTTTCATCAGCCTTTAAATTGTTTTTAATTTTTAATATGATTTTGTTCTATACTTTAATTTCAGAATGAAAGCTCTGCTTTGAACAAAGAAATTAAGCGCATTTAAGCAAAATTCAGGGATCCTTTGTCACACAAAAATGCCAATGAAGTTGAAAGGATGACTCTACAACTCAATGCCACAGAGTGTTGGACAGTCAACGCAAAAATGACAAGAAAACTCACAGTTACAGCTAAAACAAGATGCTGAGGATAAGTGCAGGCGTGACCGTTCTTGAGTACTTTCCCAGTATTGATTCCATCACAAAAGTGAAGCTTTCTGAGAAGGTGTGGTCACTTTCCTGAACTGAACTAGGTCTAGTGGACTTCTTTCTTTAGTTGTTTGTCTAGATTTGATTTCTTCTTCATTAGATATGATGATAATGAGTTTGCACAATGGACCCATCTGTAGATCTGAGTGCTGGTTCTCTTCTGAGTCCGCCCTAGAAATCTGATCTGACCTTTCTTAATCATATGAAAACCAATCATGTAAGGGGGAGCCTACAATTCACTCAGCCCATAGACAAAGCACTTGAAATTAAATAACTACGGTGGAATGGTCAGTCATGTTAAGAGCAGGACTCTGGAACACCTTGTTGTTGAAGCAATAAATATGAACAAAAGCAGAAAAGTCAAAAGAGACAGACCAAAAGTGACATGGATAGGCTTAATTCTACGTTATCAGCAAAGCTATGGCATCGAAGAAGCAGAAATTAGAGACCGTCAAAAATATCGATTAATATAAATTAATTTTTATTACTTGCCACCTCATAGTTGATTTATCAACAGAAAAATGAGAATTTTTCTAAATCATTTAGTTCGATTTTAAAAAAAAACCAAAGGAAGAAAGATGTTACATTCGATGTTGGTCATCAGCGTCCATTAATTTTCATTAAACGCTTCGACGTTAAATTAAAATCTAAAAACGTCTTATTCCGAGCCAGACTCTGTTAAAAAAGAGTTTAATCAGCGCTTTTTATGAATATTTACCCAAAAAAAAAAAAAATGTAAATCAACATTATGATTACGATTATCGTCTTATAGCATAATATGATACAAACTTAAGTGCTTTTGTTGATTAAATGGATGTCTCTACATATGAATGTGTGTCTGTGTGTGGGTGTGGATATGTCTTGATTGAAAAAATTAGAAAAGAGCGTCGAATATGTATCATCATAAATGCCTTTACTTTGCTTTAGATTATTATTATTATTATTAAGGAAATGGAAATAAACTTCATATTTACAAACAGTTTCTTGTGTTTCCTCATTTCATGCATAATACGCTTTATTCTCATGTTATTTATGCCTCTTTTTTTGTGTTTTACTTTTATCATAAAATGTAGAACATTTTCAGGAGGTACCTTTACTCATATCAAAACCACTTAAAATTTGATATCAGTTAAGTGTTTCTCGGCTCATTATTATTCATTTGAATTTCTTTCAAAAAATATCTAGATAACGTAATATGTGTACTTTTTTCGAGAAATGAGTTTTTTTTTGTTTCTTTTTTATGTGATGTTTATGTTTTTGGTAAATAGATTTTATGATTATTTTGCTTTTTTTCTGTACATATGTTTATTTTTATAAATTTAAGGTGTGTTTTCTTGTTCCATGCTATAAGTGGATGTTTAAGATAAAACAAAAATAAAAAGGGGGAAATATCATTATCACTTGCATATCATCTTCCGTCTGAATTTTCATAGAAAAAAAGGTAAAAATACAAGGAAAGATGATATTTAATTTTATTTTACATTAAATTGATTAAATGTACGAATTGGTGCTTGTAGTTTTGTTTGATTTTTATGTTGACTTTTATTTTTTTTCCTTTTAAGTTTTACATGAAATGCAAATTTTATACATGTATAAAAATAAATAAAAACTTTGATGCTTATGTAAATCCATGAAAAAAAAGAAAATCGTTTTACTTTTTTTTTTTTGAATATAAAAAAAATTTCATATAACGTATTATTATTTTTTTTCATTTTAATAACAATTCATCTTTTCTTTAAGTTAAAATATTCAAGGATATTAGCATCCTAAACTTCCTGTGTCCTCATTTTCGGTTAAATATATAAAAAAGTGTATTTATTTGTATTCGTCTTATGATAAGATATAAAATTTGCTATACAATTTACGTAAAGAAAGTTGTACGAGTTGCTACTTATTAGATCCTTCTTATGGCAAAAGCGGATCAAACAAGATTATACTTTATTATTTTCCCTTTATTTAGTTGAATTATTTTCATTCAATATTAAGTTTTTTTTTTCTTACTTATTTTTTTTTTGTGTGATTGTGTCAAAAAAAGCGATGTACATTGTAAAGGAAAAGTTTTTTATGACGTAATGAAGATTTCCTTTAAAAAAATCTCTCAATCAAAGCTCCAACCTTCTTAGTAGGTAAGGCAAAATCACTTATTTTGTTATCCATCAGCTATTTTTATTAAGATTCCATTTGAACCAAAGTGCATCATTAAAATTTCTGAACCAAATCCTTTAAAACGAGGCAATTTGAGTACGCTGCTTGGACAATTTTGCCAAACCGTTCAAATGTAACAGCATGAATACCTGCAGCGGTAAATCCTTTTTGAATTTCACTGCAACTCATCACAATCAAAAGTAATGACCTCTCCTTTGGTTTCAATGTGTACCATGGTATGTCATACAATGCCACTGATATTTCACGAAATTTCACCAAAAATTGTTCATTAATGAAACAAAAGAAAAAGAGGATTCCTGATGCACACACAATTCCAACAGCAAAAAAGTATTGTTGATGAATGACGAGAAATACCAAGCCAAAAATGAATAATGAACCAAAACTGGCGAATTCAAAGAGGAAAAAATATCCAGAGAATATGAAACCAAAATCTGAAATTATTCTATTGCATTCACTTATCATATCGACAACTAATTTAATCCATTCCAGGAATTGTAAATCATTGGTTTCGACAACACTTTTCCTGGTGTTACTTTGATTTTGTATCTTTTTAACGTTGAAAATGTAACTCCAGTTATCTTTGGTCAATCTTTCTTTCATCCATTCAATTGTTTCTTTAGTGATATTCATATAAGTGTAAATATGAATTGAAATTGTATAAAAGATTGCTAGGATTAGTGTGTGAAATGACGCCAAATCTATAGCACATTTGAATTGACACAACAAATTCAATGAAAATTTCCACCAATTGTTTTCATCTTGAAATGCAAAATAATAAGGTAACGGTGCACTATATTTCGGATAAATGTGTTCAGGTAAAAAAAATCCAACAAATGCAAATCCAACTGAAATCATGGTCGAATCAAACCACATAATAAAAGCCGTTAATTTGATTATGATGTTACACCATTTGTGGACCCAATCAATATGTTTTATAGCGATTTTATGTTGTACCAAATGAAATCTGTCCCGATACTTGTACAAATTACGAGACCAATCCATAAAATTAATCATATCTTTGTTGTAGATTTTGATGCATGAAAACACATAAAATACCGCTGCATAATTAATTAAGATCGAATGTACCAAAATGTGTGACATCAAATTGTAATTGTTGAGTTTGAGAGTTCCGTAAGCGAAAAGTAGAACAATTCCGAAACTGATAGGGCCATTTAACATCAAAACTCGTTTTAACCACACATTTTTAGTGATACCAGGAAAGGGAAAAACACCACAAATGTGACTAATTTTTCTGATCAAATCCCATATATCATCAAAGGTTTTTTCACTTGATGTTTGATTGCCCTTCTGATCTGAAATTCCAATTGAGCTCATTTTATTTTGACTGAATGAAATGACAGTGCAACTCACACTAAAATAATGGTGGGAATTTCGCAGTTACATTGAATCATTAGCTTGACACTGAAAAGTGATAATTCAAATTTCATCAAAATAATTAAAGACCTCATTAAATTTAATCATATTCTTACTAAGAGATTTCATTTAACCTTGAACAATTATTTTATATTAAATTTTTTTTCGTTCTACAGAAATATCGATTAAAATTAAATTACGAGCTGTTTTAAATTGATTTCATATCACCATATTTCCTGTTTAACACAACGAAACAAGTCAAAATAAATCGTAAATACATATTTATTGCACATCAATTATGTTGATAAATGTGAATAAATAGCTCAAATACAATAATACAAGAGAAGTCTCTAAGCAGGGCACTGACATTACCTAAAATCATTTATCAAGCTTTATGTCTTCTGGTTTACATTTTAATATATATGTGAAAAACCAAGTACAATTAATAAATACTTTGAATGTTTAACAAACAAAGAGGTGTGATATATTTTGGGGCACAAACGCTTACATCTGAACCAAAAAATCCTATTAAAATAATAATAATAATAAGACTAAGTATGAGAAAATATCATCATCATACTAATGGTGTACAAATATAAATAAAAGCATGCTTTTGTCTATTTTATTACCATAAACATAAATTTATATTTATTTTGCCTCAGATTATGTATAATATTTACATATTATATGAAAACCGAAAAGAATTTAATATCATCACCTTCTGGCTTGACTGTTAAAATTATTGTTTGATTTGCCCTTGTGATGTATACACACATGTGTATGTAAAATACATTTTTGATATCATTTAAAGTCACTTCAATTTTTTTTTTCGTTTCTTTTTTTATTATTAATATTTTTGTGTTTTTTTTAATCTGTTGCATAATTTACATATAATTTGATATTAGAAACGACATGCCTTGTCATGCTTTATCATTTTTCATGATGATAACAATATTTTGTGTTTCAGGGAAGGGAATCTTTACTTTTAATTTGCTTCGGAAGAAGAAACAAAAAAGTAAATGGTGCCAATCTTTTCTAAATTCTTTCGAAGCGGTCCATATCAGATCAGATCTGATTTTTTTGCGGCTATTAAGCCTGCACTCAGGCCATCAGTCGGACCCATTGTGCATATCCGTTATCATCATCCAATGGACTTAGCTTTTATCTTGTCATCCCAAGCAGTCGCCACCTTTATCTAGCCTTTAACTCAAATTGAATAGCTGGAAAAGGGGACACTACTGCACCGTACAATCCCCTGAGCGGTCGATATGTGACTAGTTGAATGGGAACCAGATGATTGATTCATACTCGAGTTGTGACCTTAGCAGAGGGTTGTACAACATTAATATAGTATTAATGTTCTGAAAGCTCTGTTAGAGCCGTATGTGAGTCGAAATTAATATTGGAATCCTGAATTTACAGGAAAATTTTCATATTGATAAATTGTTGATAGATATTGAATAACTTCATTTCTTACTGAATCTAAGCATATTTGAATCCATTTGCAGTGCACTAATCGTAAAATTTACTGAACTCGTTTTTGAGCTGGATGTTGTCAACATTTTACATTTAAGGGATAACCTTAAACTGATACAAGACAAGACATCATCAGCAACGTCAAGAATACGTGTCCATTATCTCGGACCAATATTGTTCAATAGTTTACCAATACACATTCGTCACATTAAAAATACGAAAAAATTCCAAAGAGAAGTCAAAAAAAAACTTTTTGAAGCCTGAAAACTTTAACAAATTTAACAACATTATGAGCTTTTTCTTATCTGAACACCTCTCGACTTGCAATGAATTAAATACTCAATGACAATTAAGAATAAACAAAGCTATAATAACACATACAGAAAATATCTTTAAACTGCCACTCACCAAACTTCTAAAAATTCCAAAGAACACCCACTGCCTGGGAGACTTGCACTTGTTAGAACGAAGGTGCTCAATCACATTGAGCTCGGGTTGCTCCAAAGGAAGTAGATTTGAAAGGAAATACCCTCGTGCAAACTCGTGTTCAATTCTTAGCACTCTTCCTTGATTCTCTCTCTGAACATGATGCAAGATAGTCTTATAAAACATAGTCCAATAAAAATAATAATAACAACGCTGATAAAAGTTGGATACCTTACCTGTTTTTGACTGTTTTATCTCTATATTTCCTAATTTTAATGATTTGCTATCAATTTTATTCACCAAAATTCTACATTCAAAGAAATAATTGACCTAATTGACTTTTTTTTTTAATTGAAATGATGATGAACCAAGTATTGGAGGAAATCAAATAAACATGTTTTTCATTTCAAAGTAAACGGAAAAGTAAAGAAGGTCAATAATCTTTTGTGTTTGTTTTCCTCAATAAAATGTGTTTTCACAACAAACATAGTAATGATCAAGTTAAAACTTTTCTTATTTTTTTTTTTTGACTTGTTAGTTGTTTCATCCCAACTACAATAAAACACATCGAAAAACAACGAATAATAAAAAAAAAATATAGAAATTATTTGCCAAAAATTGTATAACTTGTTATTTTTGTATATTTTTCCTGGTGAAAGTTTTTCCTTCTTTTTTCCTACTTTATTTTAATCTTAATGGAGTTAGCCAGTTGTAAACGATTATAGGAATGTAGTGATGTAATAACTAACTGACGACTAACTGTGTAATAAAAATGAAATTTTGGGGAAAAAAATTGTTTATTTACTGAAAGAAAAAACGAAAATATAAAGTACATTCTCCTGTGAATATAAGTAATAAGAAAATAAATGTTTGTGTAATCTTTTTCTTGTTAAAGAGTAAAATTACACATTTTTTTTCGTTTTCATTGTATAGTTTTACTTTATTTTTTGTTATATCATATTATATGTTAAGGTAAAGAAAACGATTCTAGGAAAATTTTTCATAGAACTTTTTCATTCTCATTCAATTTTTGTTTTTTTTTGTCTACTTTAGTTGATTCCAGTTAAAACTTTTGTAGCCTGTCAGTGAACAGTAATGCCAAAAATACTGTATTGAAGTTTATCTTTCGATTTCTCGAAATAAATGAACAATGTTAAAAGAAAGAAAAAAAAACTTGAAGAAAATAAATTAAATGATAACAATACAAGTGTATAAATGTTATGTTATAAAATAAAAAGATGGAATTGAGAGGAAAATGATGTAAGACAGTAAAAAGTATGAAGAAAAAAAGAACAAAATGAACTTTTTGACTGTAAATTACCTTGGGGCATTTGTGTTAGATGTTATCAGTTTGTTCTTTCTTGAATAAGTTCTATCTTTAATTTTTACTTCAATTTTTCTTATCTTAAAGACTCACTTAAATTTGAGTTTTGTTTAATTGATTTAAAAAAAAAAAATACAAGAAACGAGCTCAAATTTGCCTTTTAATACTTTGAGCAACGTCTTCATGGTCTTTTTTTAGCTTCGATAATGCACTTAAATGAATTTAAAACAAATCTATTCAAATTTTGTTTGTTCAAAATAAATCAATTGTTTAAAATTGATTTCGCAGAATTTTTTTTTTTTTTGCTTTCAATCTAAATTAAATTTGAGTTTAAATGTAGCAAGGCAAAAAAAATAATATTAATAATAATCTATCATCCTTCATATAAATTGTATTGTACTTGAATTCTTGGAATTTCGGTTAAATACAATAAAAATGAATTTACTTCTTCTAAATGGGTTGCCAAGCAAAACATAAGTAGCAAGTATATTTACTTTAAAAAAATTTAATTTATTATATTTATTTAATTTTATTATATTTTAAATAATGTTTAATAATCTTCTTTTATTTGTTACATTTTCCTCTATATTTAAAGGATATTGTTTTTGATTCGCCCCAAGAAAATAATCGGTCTTTTACAGTATCAATTACAATAAAAAATGTTCTGATCCGAATTCGGTAAGTTCAAAAAACCTAAAATTTTATTGAAAATATTTTCTTGTGTGTTATCAATATTAAAAAAATACCAAAATTAATTAAAATAAGCTATTTTTATAAATTTAATACAATGTTTTTACAAGACGATTATGATGAAATCAATTAAATATGATTATTTTTAAGTATCAGCAGCTGTTGTAGCTCCCAGACACGTATTTAAATTGCTTGCCTTGTATTTTAACATAAAATTGATCTTCTATTCGTTAGAAAACGATTAAATTGTTATCAATTTGGAACAATTCTAATTTGAAAGTAGGAAATCTTTACATTTATTACATTTGACGTTACATTTAAATTAGGGGTGTTAATTTCAGTCATGTCCCTGAGTTTGATGAGGAAAGTTAATCAAAAATCGTATTTCCGCTTTTCTCTCTCAATTGATAATAATTTTAATTAAAATCATTAAAATTTCACTTCTTTCCTTAAATTTTCTTGGTTCTAAAAAAAGTCCAGCCCTAATGTATGCAATAAAAACAATGGGTTATGACACAAAAATCAAACAAAAAAAATTATTTATACTGCTCAAATCGGAACTGTTATGCACAGAATCACGTTTGTGTAAATTGATAACATATTTTAAGAAAACAAAAAAAGTACGATTGTACTATAAAGAAGGAGAGATTCCATGACAATTCCATTATTGTAATCTCTACACATATTCCATGGAATTCCATTCAATGTCTCATGTTATCAATTTCAAACTGTTATCACCTTAAAAGAATTTTTTTAATGTTAATTTTCAATGGAATTCCCCATTGGACATACTTCTTATTATGTCACTTGTAGATCAAAACAATTTTAATTTATTTTTTTTTACATACAAAAATTTACTTTGGACATGAAATAAATTATCAGCAACTTTTAGTACCAATAAAACATTCAAATCGAACAGGATGATTATTAAAATTAAATCATAATTAATCAAATATTTACATTGAATTTTTTTCGAAATTTGTGCACTTTTAAGGAAGTTGTGATCTTCCATCTAATAAATAGTTCAATTAAATTAAATTTAGAGCAAATCTATCACTGTTTACATATAAAATTGGTGTAAAAAGTACGAGTGAAAGTTTGATTTCCAGTGATTTTTGTTTTCTTGACAAATAATAAGACGCAGGTTGTGTATTAATTGTAAAAAAAAAATAAATAAATAAACAATCTATGGTTTAAATTAAAATCGTGGCACAAAAGTTCAATATATCTGTCGATTAACCTGGTACACACACACACACACACATTGATTACTGCAATTATCTGCACCTATTTTTTCTTGCCTTGAGCTGTTCATACAAAAACATAAAGTAGAAGAATATGGGATTAAAAAGCAAAGATAATCATGTTATTTACCAGAGTTGGGCAGCATTTTGTGGTAATAATACAAACAAATATTGTATAAGCATTTTAATGATACATAAAAGTGTAGTTTTTTCTGAATGGACTTGTGATATATGTTCATTGTATGCAATTTTCGCAACTTTCACTTCAATTCAATTTTTTTCTTTGTATATTTACAGCAAATATTCCAAATATAATATTAGGTGTGTCTGTTGCATGGAATGGTGCTTATTTGCCAAAATTTAAAACAGATGAGTGTCCTTTGAATGGAGGGAAGTTGACGGACTCCCAAATTGGATCTATCGCTGGAATTGGAGCAATTGGATGTGTTTTTGGGAATTTGCTGAGTGGATGGCTCTCAGAAAGGTTTGGAAGGAAAACGACGTTAGTCCTCGTTGGAATTCCACAACTCATCAGTTGGATCATCTTACTTACAAATGATTATTTCATTACAATTATTGGACGAGCAGTCCTTGGAATTGTTGCCGGTTTCAGTTTTGTTGTCACTCCTGTTTTTGTAGCGGAAATATCTGATGATGAGTAAGATATTACTTTCTTTAATCTTCACCGCGTACAAGAACTTCCGTTTAATTACAGTCATAAATTAGCAAAACATTTTATTTTCTAAATACATTCAATTTAATCGCAATATTTAATTTTTTTAAAGAAATCTTGTCACATTCCTAAGCATAGTAACGCATCAATATAATTTGTATGCGATATTTTTTTTTCATCAAAGTTATTTTTTTTTAATCTAATTAACAACATCATTTCAATACTCAAATAATTTATGACTCTAATTTCTGATAAGAAACATAATTTGATTTAATTTAAAAATAATATTTCATATCAAATTACAGACACCGTGGAATTTTCGGTTCATTCCTTTCACTTTCATGCAATTTGGGAATTTTACTCGGATTTTTGTTGATCAACTTCTTAGATTACAATTCCGTGAATCAAGTCATGGTTGGATTTTCTATTCTTTACTTTCTTGGTATTTTATCTGTACACGAATCACCAGTATGGTATATGCTAAAAGACAGGAAGGAAGATGCGGTTAAAGCAAATTTTTATTATAAAGGCAATACAGATACTGTTACATTACAAACAAAGGAATTGAATAAAGCTGATGTAACTAACAATGAAATACAGAAATTTAAATTTAAGGATTTTTGTGAGTATAAAATTAAATTTTCATTTAAATTTAATTCATTGCAACTTGAAATTTGCCTTTCAGATTCCAAAAATACTCGTAAAGGAGTAATTTTATCACTAATTCTCATCACATTTCCAATGGTGTCAGGAACAATGGTGCTAGTGAATTATTCTGTTAAGATATTTGATGAAGCATCTTCAAATTTGACTTCAATTGTATCATCGATGATTGTTGCTTTAATTCAATTGATTGGCTCATATTTTGCCACATTACTTGTCGAAAAATTGGGACGCAAAACATTGCTTATTATTTCAAGTTTTGGCTCATTTCTAAGTCTTACTGTGATGGGAAGTTACTACTATTTGAAATCAATTCATGTGGATGTTACACAATTCAACATCTTGCCGTTGATTTCATTTTCTGTTTTGGTTTTATTCTCGGCAGTGGGCCTTGCTGGCATTCCATTTGTGGTGATAGCGGAATTAGTGCCACAAAGAATGCGAGGACCGATGTTTACGATGTGTCTTGTATTTTTTAGTTGTGTTGTCGCTGGTGTGATGACAGTAAATAATAATTCATTTTTTTTCTGTGTATAAATCATAATACTTTTAATTTTTATTTAGAGTTTCATGCCGATGGTTGAACTGTTGGGAATGCATGGATATATTTGGTTATATGCTGTTTTAAGTATTATTACGTGTACATTTACAATGATATTCATTCCTGAAACAAGGAAAAAACCAGAAGAAATTGAAACAAAAACTTAATTTAAGAGCAAAATATCAACAGTATACATTTAACTGATGTTATGGACGGCCTTAACAACCTTCGAACCCATTTTCATACAAAAATATACTTAGTGAGGGTCCACTGTCATGTCCTCGAAGTTTTCCGAACTTCATTTTTTGTTACTTGTCCTTAAGAGCGTCACAAAGGTCGTCTTAAACTTCAGTTAAATAAATTAAAAATCCTCAATCAATAACTCAACTTAAATTAAATTTAAAGTGGGAAGTAATTAATTCATTAAAGAATTAAAAAAAAAAAAAATGATGCATGTTAATTGTCTTATAAGATTATTTTTTTATTATAACGTTAAAATGTGATCCAGCTGTGTTTTGTATTGTATTTGCATTAAATATAAACAACAAAATTATATGCGAAGACACGTGAATTGTATTGTTTTGACAACAAAATTAAACAAAAGGCACTTTATATAATTTAAAACACTCTCGTTGATGTACAATAAAATAAAAAATATTATATTAATAGCACTTAGACAATAAAATACAATAAAATTTTTATATTAACCTTGGATATTTGGTGTGAATAAGAGATTTATTAATTTATTCAGTTATAAATTACAAAAGGTGTGAACAGACATTCATTTTAAAGTTTAATCTTATTTTCTACAAGCATTTTAACTTAAATGCCCTTTTATTGATTCCTTCTTAATTTTAATCTAATTGACATTCAAATTTAAAGAAAAAATCACAGTCAGCAATTAAATTCGCTCATAAATCATCAACAAAATCCGATATCGAATCTCCAAAACACAATTTTTTTGACAAGATTTCACCTTGATTATATCACACAATGAACAAAAGATTTATTTCATTGTCTGTTTCTTTTTCATTTAAATGCTTGTAATAATATTTATCATTCTTATTTTTGGTGTTTAATTTTTTTATTTGGACATACACGTGCCAGTGAAAAAATTAAAAATTCAAAAAATGAATAACACAAAAATAAAGTTTTATTTTATTATTTGGTTGAGTAAAAATGGATTTTAATTAAAGTTTGTCATTTAATACCTGTTTTGACTGAATTTCCTTTTCGCAAATTACGCATTTTTTTGTACTAATGATAAGCCTGGCTGAGTTTCTGATGGATGAGAATGACTTACTGAATTTAAAATTCAAACACTTATACGCACAAATTTTTTTTTATTATTTCAATTAATTTTTAAGAATATTTTCCATTTCCCGTTTCCCGAAATTGTAATACAGCCATCCTTCGGTCTCAGTAAGATTTTTTGCACCAAGACCTGCATAAAATTTCCTTGCCATCTCATTTGATTGCAACACATGTAAATCAAGCCGACTACATCCTTGTTGAATCGCATACTCAGTAGTTGCTTGCATGAGTTTTCGTCCGACTCCGTGCTTGCGTGCCGATGGTTTAACATAAATGTCTTCTAAAATTAACGATTTTCCTTCCCATGTCGAGTACGAGTAAAATGCAATTGTGTAGCCGACAGGTTGTCCATTCAGTTCAGCGAAGAAACTGAAAAATAATGGATGAGATCCGGTAAATCCAGCATCACGAATTAGATCATCGAGTGTGAGACTTGTTGGTTCGGCATTTTGGTATTCAATCAGCTCTTGAATCATTGCAAGAACGTGTTTTAAGTCATCTTGCTCAGTTTTACGAATAATTAATGATTGTTCTGACATTATTTTGATCTGAAAATGAACATAATTTGAATTATTTATCAACAAATTGAATTTTCTTAGTAAATAACTTACATTTTAAAATAAAATTGATACCGGATCAAATGAAAGTATCTTTAAATTATGTTAAAATTCAATAAAACATAAAATTTCACAAAAAAAGGATTTATTTTGAAACAACTCTGCATGAAAGCGTGACTCTACTATCACTAATGCAATTTCATATGATGAGCTCATACAACGTTTTATGAATATTTGTGAATTAGGTTTATCATTTTTTTTCTTTTATCTTATCTTTTCATGTTCTATTCAGCAACATTCATTTTCAATGAAATTTAAATGAAATATGAAGATTAAAAATTATTCCAAAACATGAAGAACACAATGCTGATAAAAATGGGTCATCCTAATCTTCATATCATACTAACACATTGAAAAAATTCTATTTTTAAATTTAAAATCAGCTGATTTTTGTTTAAAAAGACCATTCATGTGTGTAAATGTGTATGGTGATGGTAAACATTCAAACTCCAAAAAATTCATACAAAGTTTAAATGATAGTAATCGTGTGTATGAATATGTGATAAGATTCAACATTCGTAACATCTTAAATTGAGCTGAAATTCTATTATCTGAATAAAATTGATAAAAATTTAAAGTGCTCATATTACTGAGCGGCTATTCTAAGCCTTAACCCTTCGTTTAGCGATTTTATCCTTACTTTCAGAGACGAATCTGTCCAGGACCCTAACTATTTTGAGTAAAATATCATGTTTTTGTAAGTTTTAGGCAAAAGTCACCTGAATCAAAGTTGTAGAAAATATTTCAAGCTATAACTTTTCTGAACTGACCAAGTCGATGTCTCATAAATTTAGAGCCCAAAAATGACAAAATTCGCAATTTTGAGCTCATTTTTCGATTTTGAAGTGACAAAAAATCATATTTTTGTAAGTTTTAGGTTAAAGAGACTTGAAACAAAATTATATTCTTACAGCCATTCAATCCTTTGAGCATTTTCATCCAATTTTCTTATTTAAGGGACCTACAATTTGAAGTTTGTAATAAACAAACACAATTTTATCAGGTCAATCAATCTTATTCTAAATACACTTACATACTTTCTTATCTCTTTGAAAATAAAATAACATTTCAATTAAAAGTGTCATCAAATGTCTGGTGTAAAAATAGATCTTTACCTTAATTTAACAATAAAATTATACAAATAATAATAAAATCAGATCACTGACCTTGTACCAAAAAAATTATACGCAATTTAACGTTTATTTTTTTTTTAGTATTATGATAGCAAAAATGCTATAATTTTGATTGTAGCAAATTTATTTTTTTTTATAATACTTTTATATTTAGTTACATTGACATATGGTAAGTAAGGAAAAACGTCGCTACAGCCTTTCTGAGACATCCTAGACCTATAGTTTCTTCTGAAACTTCATCTTATATTTACCGGCCGAGGTGCTCGCTTAATAAAAAACCAGGGTTGCCATATAAAAAAATAGGGTTGCCATACAACTTAAGGTGAAAATTCAAAAAATTTCCACGAATTTTCCGGAAAATTGGAAAAAAATATATTTTCAGAATCCCCTCAACCTAAGCTACAACTTTGCCGAAGACACCAAAGACCTAACTCGAACTTGAAAAAATTTTTTTTTTACATACACATGAGTTCTCTTATTATAATACTTTTATATTTAGTTACATTGACAAATGGTAAGTAAGGAAAAACGTCGCTACAGCCTTTCTGAGACATCCTAGACCTATAGTTTCTTCTGAAACTTCATCTTATATTTACCGGCCGAGGTGCTCGCTTAATAAAAAACCAGGGTTGCCATATAAAAAAATAGGGTTGCCATACAACTTAAGGTGAAAATTCAAAAAATTTCCACGAATTTTCCGGAAAATTGGAAAAAAATATATTTTCAGAATCCCCTCAACCTAAGCTACAACTTTGCCGAAGACACCAAAGACCTAACTCGAACTTGAAAAAAATTTTTTTTGTACATACACATGAGTTCTCTTATTATAATACTTTTATATTTAGTTACATTGACATATGGTAAGTAAGGAAAAACGTCGCTACAGCCTTTCTGAGACATCCTAGGCCTATAGTTTCTTCTGAAACTTCATCTTATATTTACCGGCCGAGGTGCTCGCTTAATAAAAAACCAGGGTTGCCATATAAAAAAATAGGGTTGCCATACAACTTAAGGTGAAAATTCAAAAAATTTCCACGAATTTTCCGGAAAATTGGAAAAAAATATATTTTCAGAATCCCCTCAACCTAAGCTACAACTTTGCCGAAGACACCAAAGACCTAACTCGAACTTGAAAAAATTTTTTTTTTACATACACATGAGTTCTCTTAACAGAATGTGAACACATTGACTTGAAACTCAAATATTAACATTGAATAAAACTAAAAAGTAAAAAATAAAAAAAATATAAAAAAAATCAAATGAAAACAAAGCTCGAACTTTTTCTTAGGAAGTTATTAACTTCTAAAATAAACTTTTATGAGAGGGGGATGGCTAACTAAAAAGTGAAAAACAAGAAGCTTTCAAACAAAATTAAGTATTTGAGATTAAACACTAATTTGTTAAAAGTTGAATTTTGAGTATTAACTGACACAATTTTTTTAAATAAATACTTTTGCACTCACTCACAAAACTGATAGATATTGGTGGTTGTGTTTTATCAGCAAAGGAAGACTGAAATCAAAATTCAACTTTTAACAAATTTGTGTTTAATCTCAAATACTTTATTTTGTTTGAAAGCTTCTTGTTTTTCACTTTTTAGTTAGCCATCCCCCTCTCATAAAAGTTTATTTTAGAAGTTAATAACTTCCTAAGAAAAAGTTCGAGCTTTGTTTTCATTTGATTTTTTTTATATTTTTTTTTTATAGTGACGGTTTAATGTAAAAAAAATTGTGATGATGATAATAAAAAACGTCAATAAAAATGCTTAAATTGAAAAGAATTTTTTTTTTCCTCTAAAAAAAATTTCTAATAATAAAAAGTGTTTTAAATGAAAATTTTTGCGCATTTGTTTTTCCCTCTTCTTAGGAGAGTGTGTGACCTCCTTAATTTTTTTACTTTTCATTTTACTTTCATCAAAAAAAATATTTGATATCACTTTTGATGTTGAATTCCTTTGATGAGATTCATCGTTACATGTCTAATTTTATGATAAGCCATTTAATGTGTTCCTTATCACAATTATTATGAACTATAATTAGAACAAATAATGAAATTTATTATTTAATATGAGGTCTAAAAATAACGATTCCAGTTTGTACCGAATAAGATGAGACAGATTTGCCAATTACGACACAAAAATTATTCAAATAACTTATTTTTAATTAAATAAACAGAGAATATTCTTTATCAACCCATTTTATTTCATATAAATGATGAACAATTTTAAGTGTGTAAAATAATCAGAATACACATGCTCATATACACACGTACTTTTTTTTTGTTAGTTTGCACACACACACACACACACACACACACACACACACACATTGAATACGTTTAATGGCACATTTTTCAAAAAAATAATTTTTAATACATTTAAACCGAGTTTTGGAGTACGATATCACATATGGATATGAAGAAATTCATTTTTTTTAATTATGTATTTTTTTTTCGAAAACATGAAAACTGTCGGAACAAAAACTTGCAATGCAAAACAGGCATTAGTCAATTTTGGGAAAAAAAATCAAAACATTTTAAGTGTAATTTTAAAACTTTTATCGAGTCAATATTTTAGCTTATACTTCAAATTAACGGGAAATACAAAAAAAAATAAAAGTTATTTTTTAAATACACACTTAATTTAACTTTGATACTTGTACAAAAATTTAAGCTAAAAACTGAATGAATTTTAAAATTTTTGAGATGATTTTTTTTCTGTGTTTTGTTATTCCAAGAAAAAAAAGTTTTTGGATAAAGACAGCTTTAGAATAGATCTTCGGAAAAATACAAAGAAAAAAATTAAATTTGCTCTTGGAGCATTTTTTTTCAATGACGTAAATGTTGGATAATATTTTGTGTGTATATCCAACGCTTAACCATAGTTTTACATCTGCTGGCGTTAATCCTTTACAAAAATCGTTGATATTTTATATTTTCCTCAAGATTTTATTCCTCAATAAAACTGCATTCAAGAAATTTTGATTTTGTTACAATTATATCAAAATAAACTAAATCAATTTTTGTGTATATCCAACACTATGCGTTAAATATTTTTAAAATATTTTTTTTTTTACATTTTGATTGTATTTTTCGCTTTTATTTGAAAGGAAAAGTATCTACACAGTTTCTTGGTTTAATATTCTGAAGGAGCAACACTAAAATTAAAAATGATCGTACACAGTGGGCCTGATAGAACAGTTTTCGACCAATCATCAGTATTTTATCAAAAATAGCTTTTTTGTGATCTATATCAAATGAAATGGCTAAATTACTAAATTTTGAATAAATTTCAGTAAAATGTTTTTCTTATACATTGCTTATTTTAATAAAACTCCATATTATATAATCTTGAACTCATAAATAGTTCTGATTTAAACAAATTAAGGTTTTTTAGGGGTTTTTATCCAAAATTGGATAAATTAATTTGAGCCATATCGTAGTCTTAACTAAGCCCTACAACTTTACCATATAACGTTTTAAGCATTTCAATACAAAAATTAATCGAAATAATCAAAATGTTGATAAATTTCATTAATTTAAACGAAAAGTGTATTTTTTATCATTGTATACTCGAACTGTGTACTTAAAAGTTTATTTTTTTTTCATTTTAAGACATTTTATAAAATAATTTTATCAAAAAACTTTAAAATACATCGCAGAAAAAAATTGGAATTTTGTGTATATCCAACATGTGTATATCCAACACCTCATTTTTAAAGATTTGATCAATGAATTTTCAAAATTAAAATTTCTAGTTTTTAAATGTTAAAGCTTTATCAGGCTTGAAACATTTTGTAGTACTAGGTTTAATTTAAAAAAATAATTAAGCAGTTGAAATATAGCTTTGAAATTTTGTTTGATAAAATGACCAACGAAAATTGTGTATATCTAACACTTTTTGGCAAGCCCTAAAATTCAATTAAATGTTTTTAAAAATTAATTTAGTTTTTTCTAAACTCCAGATCAATATTGAGGCTTGAGTTTTATAAAAAAAAAAATAAAAATTTCTTATTGGAAGAATAAGAAATATTAACTCAAATGTTAAAAATCCCGTAATTTCTGTGTATATCCAACAAACTAATGCCTGAAAATTAATTATAAATAAAAATAAAATTAATTTTTTTTTCATTGTCATTCGCTAAAATGAATGACACTCACTCATCACTGTCGAATATTTGTCAGTTTTATTAACATACATTTGTTTATTTTCATACATGTATTTAATTCACAGCCATTTGTCAGATATTTGATTATCACTAAATAACAATAAAGAAGACTGTAATTCACACTCATAAATTTGCAAATTAAATATTTTACTCTTGATTCAAATGAATATTTTTAGCAGATTTGCGTTAAATACTATTTCACACTTTTATATTTACACTTTTTTAATACAGTTAATATGTTGTAACCTTTCATATTTCTTCGTAATTCACTCTGTAACGCCCATATCTCCGTTGTCGTTCAAAATAGACCCCTAGTTTCTTCTGCAAATATTCATCATTTTTGACGTAGATGGTCCCACACCCAAAAAAAATTGGGGTCCCCATACAAAAAAATGGACCTACCGTACAACCCTATAGACGTATGGAGCTGTACGTAAAAATTTTCTATGCCAAAATTTTCAGCTCGAAAAACTGAACAACTTTAATGTAGGTCATATACATGAAATTTGAACATGAAATGATATCTCTTATTAATACAGTTAATATGTTGTAACCTTTCATATTTCTTCGTAATTCACTCTGTAACACCCATATCTCCGTTGTCGTTCAAAATAGACCCCTAGTTTCTTCTGCAAATATTCATCATTTTTGACGTAGATGGTCCCACACCCAAAAAAAATTGGGGTCCCCATACAAAAAAATGGACCTACCGTACAACCCTATAGACGTATGGAGCTGTACGTAAAAATTTTCTATGCCAAAATTTTCAGCTCGAAAACCTGAACAACTTTAATGTAGGTCATATACATGAAATGATATCTCTTATTAATACAGTTAATATGTTGTAACCTTTCATATTTCTTCGTAATTCACTCTGTAACGCCCATATCTCCGTTGTCGTTCAAAATAGACCCCTAGTTTCTTCTGCAAATATTCATCATTTTTGACGTAGATGGTCCCACACCCAAAAAAAATTGGGGTCCCCATACAAAAAAATGGACCTACCGTACAACCCTATAGACGTATGGAGCTGTACGTAAAAATTTTCTATGCCAAAATTTTCAGCTCGAAAAACTGAACAACTTTAATGTAGGTCATATACATGAAATTTGAACATGAAATGATATCTCTTATTAATACAGTTAATATGTTGTAACCTTTCATATTTCTTCGTAATTCACTCTGTAACACCCATATCTCCGTTGTCGTTCAAAATAGACCCCTAGTTTCTTCTGCAAATATTCATCATTTTTGACGTAGATGGTCCCACACCCAAAAAAAATTGGGGTCCCCATACAAAAAAATGGACCTACCGTACAACCCTATAGACGTATGGAGCTGTACGTAAAAATTTTCTATGCCAAAATTTTCAGCTCGAAAAACTGAACAACTTTAATGTAGGTCATATACATGAAATTTGAACATGAAATGATATCTCTTATCCAATTCTTGTAACATAATCAATGATTTTAACTTTTTTAAATATTAACAAAATAAATTTACTGATGTATTCTAACCTAAAACTAAAAATTATAAAATAAAAAAAAATAAAAAAAAACACCAAATTTGTATTGGTAACAGAGAGTTTTCAAACTCTAAAAAATACCCAGTTAAATCATAACGCACTAAAAAGGAGGAAATAAGGTTTAAAAGGAAAATCTAATGAGAAAATCAAACTTTAACTCTTAACTGGCCAATTTTTAGTACTAAGTCAGATCATTATTGTTTGTTATAAAAATATTACAATTTGCAATCAAAATAATTCGTATCAATAGTAACATTCAAATTTATGTTAATTTCCCTTTTTTTTTGAAAGTCACAAAAAATTCACAAGTTCATTGAATAAAATATCAATAACGTTTAGTGTCAAGGAATTCTAAGAATTTATTTGAAATCATAAAAAATAGTAAGAAATCACTCACCAAAGCCAACTTATTCTTATTGCCATTATGATTTTTCATATAAAACTGTAAAATGTGATTAATTTACTATTTAAATGTATTAATTCAATAAGTTCTTAAAAGTACAATCAACTTTACGACTCAAAAGTCGTTTCTATCAAGGAAAATAATTAATAATTTTATACATGAATACATTGTAATTGAGTTAAGACATTTCATATATTAAAAAGTGCAAGAGATATAAAAAAAATCTTCATAATTGCAAGAGAAAAATTGGCATTCAAAGGAGAATTCTAGGTTGATTAGATTTATAAATATGATATGTGGGAGGGTTTCCTCATGGCGAAGAATATTTTAAACTAAAATTGGCCAGTTAAGAGTTAAAGTTTGATTTTCTCATTAGATTTTCCTTTTAAACCTTATTTCCTCCTTTTTAGTGCGTTATGATTTAACTGGGTATTTTTTAGAGTTTGAAAACTCTCTGTTACCAATACAAATTTGGTGTTTTTTTTTATTTTTTTTTTTTTGTTGTCTTGTGTTTGACATGAAATTATAAGATTTAACTTGAATACGACTTTATTTTACATGACGTAAGATCGATTCTTAAGACAATTGTTTTTCAATTCGTCATGTATATTTATTTATTCAATGGCAACAGGCCGAGTCCCAGGACTGTATTGGGGATTTAAAAAAGCCATAGGCAAGCCTCCGGCATAGAAAATCCATCTTTTCGACAAAAATCATTACAATAAAATCTTAAAAATTGTCAAGTCATGAAACTAAATGATAAAAAACAAACAAAAACAGACCAGCGGCAGGCCAATTCAATTTTAAAATTTCTGTCAATCACCTGCAAGGAGGTGACTAAGTCACCGTGAACTGATCCCTAGTAACACCGAACTCAAAGTAGTCCTCATTCGTCTTTGTTATGCTCAAACCAAAAAATCGTGATATATCGTTCAGTAGTTTGCGCATCATCATTGTGGGTTTAAATCTACCATAATCAGTCCTTCTAAATGGGATCACAAAGTTCTCGACAAAACGTGTGGCATCTCGATTTTGCTTCAGTACAAAAAGGTTGCGGATAAAGGAACTGTCCGTCCTTCCGTTCAAGATGTCGTGGGCTAGCATACAACACGTTATGTTCCTTCGCATTTCCAGTGACTGTAGACCCAAATTTTTGCTGCCTTCATCGTATGATGGACGATTTTCAAACGTGGATATCCAGTCTTCATCATCGCGTAAAGGGTGAATCGTCGCTGCACTCTCTCGAGGCGGGATACATGCATCTTATGATGTTACAGGCTGTACGAAAGATGCGTATTCCGCATATGATCTCACATGAGCTCAGAAGATTGTAAGCAAGGTTGACGAATTATTTAAGTTTACACAGGTTCTCCTTAAAAAGCCAAGCATTGACAAGCCCTTTGTGGTCTTCAAGGATATGTGCCTGCCAAATGACCCCACATTTATTTGAGTTTGAATCCAAGATCGAGCACAATACAAACAAAAATTAAGATCACACCATCGAGCTAACCCTCAGGTCTAAGCAGTAGCTAGAACGAGAGAACAACATCTTTAATTTTAGTTCCGCTATTTATGTTTAAGACAAGGAAGTAGAATTTCTTGCCAAATAACATGAAACACAGAATTCGCCCTTGTAACGCTAATTCAACAACCCTCTTTATATAAAGATGTACAATTGCTTGAACAAACAAATTGAAATTTGTAAGATGGATGAATGATAAATAAGTGATCACATTGTTTGTGCAAATAAATTGGACGTGTCTGTCTAAAGATCAAAATTGAAGTGAGGTGAACGATGCCACGCCGACGTGACCATACTCACTTGAAAAAAATTTAATTTTAAACATAAAAAAATATATAGCGCCGATTTACTATCATCAAAATAATAAACAAAAGAAAAAAATATTGAGGTCACATCTTAATTAATGAATGGAAGTAAAAAATAGTATTTTTTTTATTTATATTTAAATTTATGTTTATCACATTAATTTATTTTAAAAATTTTTCTTAAATTTTTCATTCTCTTTGTAGTTCACTGACTTTAAATTATTATTACATATTTTATTCAAAAAATTTATATCCATTGAAGTTGATTTGATACTGATATGTTTTTATTTACAATAAACAGAAATTTATCAATTACAGAAAAAAATATAATAAAAACAATTTTAATATAAAAATATTTTATAGAAATTTGCAACAAAGTAACGATATTTTTCAATACAATGTGATACAAAATATCAAACATTGAAAATATTAGTTAGAGTTTGTATTTTAAATTGAAATTTCACTTCTATGTAAAGTATAATGCAGTGATACAATGCAGATAAATATGGAAAATGAATGTGTGTGTGTGCGAAATTGTTAAAGTGACAACAATGAAACATGCTGTGACTTGTTTATTAATAAAATTCATAAATTGAATTCACTTTTTGACTGATTTCCAAGTAAAAAGTTAACAAAAATTTCAACTTAAACAATTATTTTGTATTTATTACAATAACTGGCACTAAGGTGTGTGCTGTGGTATGACCTCTCCAAAAAAAAAATCATAATAATTTAAATTTAATTTAAGAATGAATATAAATCTTGGCATGGTATCATACTAACTTAGATGCTTCCATTATTACACCATTATACGTATTGAAATGCATATCTAAAATAAAATAAAATGAAATAAAATAAAATAATATTGTAAAGTTAATAACTGTAGTAGCGCACGCGGTACAATACATAATAATAGATACGTACTACATTAATAAAGTTTATTGCACTTTTAAATGTAAATTGCTTCTCAATTTATGGATTAGACACAATTTTTGTGTTTCACCATAACATTATTACTACCTTTATTGCAAGTAAATTATACTTGTTTTGAATTTTTGATGCTAAATAAAAAAAAAAATGAATATACACTGAAAGTCAGAGATTTAAATTGCAATGTATGTAGTTTGTAATGGTTATTGTATGGTCATGTTTTGTTGTTGTTGTTGTTGTTATTTAAAAATCTCTATAAAATTTAATTTCAACATGATTTCAGCAATTTAATATACAATTTATATTTGTATTTTTCATGTCAGTTAAATATCATTTGTATGATTTGAAATAGTAATTGAAATTGAATTTTAAGTTGAAATTGTGGTTTAAGTTTAAATTTTCAATATATTCAAGTAACTGGAAATCGCCTCATTATCACCAGAATTGGTTTTGTTGGTTCATGTTAATGTAAAATTGGATGAATTTTTATTTGTTGTGAAATGAAAGTTCATCAGACTCTAGTGCGATTTCCTAGACTGAGCCTGGTTATGACTTGAATTCCAGAGTTGCCATTTCTGGACTTTTCCTTTTTATTTATGACTTGTAACGGCTTCAGCTTAATTCAACACAAAGGATCAATCCCACGTCAGGGTTCCCCATAATATGAGGACAACAATGTTTGGATCGTGCACTGTTAGGTGAAAACGCCGTGCAAATCACCCCGTAGTGCTTGGCGGATGTTGGATGTTAACGGATTTTTTTTATAAATGCCGGTATTGTGGCTCAAATAACGCGAATCGGTAAAAATCTAAGAATCGTTAAAAAAACTGCGAATCGGTAATAAAACTACGAATCGAAAAAGACCGCAAATCGGAAAAAAACCACGAATCGGTAAAAAAAACTGCGAATCGGTAAAAAACTACGAATCGCAAAAAGAACGCAAATCGTTAAAAAAAACCACGCTAAAAAAACTGTGAATCGCTAAAAACCCCGAATCACAAAATTGCGAATCGGCAGAAAACTACGAATTGCAGAAAAAACGCGAATTGGTAAAAAACACGCATCTGTAAAAAAACTACAAATCGCAAAAAAGCCACGATTTGCAAAAAAACTGCGAATCGGTAAAAAACGACGTATCGCTAAGAAAACTGCGAATCGATAAGAAACTACGAATCGGTAATAAAACTACGAATCGGAAAAAAATGCGAATCTGAAAAACCGCGAACCTCGGAGCACTACAGGGTGATTTGCGGGGCGTTTTCAACTTAGAGTATACAAATTAATAGGAAATTCAATAAAAATTGCACATTACAGATATTGCATTTAAGAATCCAATCCTTAAATTTAGACCAAAACTGGAAAAATTTTCATAGACCAACGAAAATCGTTGAAAATCATCATGAAACCATATTCTGCTTAATTTTCACTTTTATATTTATATAAAAGTACGTAATTATCTCATATTTTCTCCAAATTATTGCTGTTAAATTAATTTAACACACCATTTAATAGAAGCAATTGACTGTTTTATTATTATAACGAGAAGTATATTTTTTTTGCCTCTCAACTTATAAATGTTATAGAGACGAGTAAAACAAAGCCGAAATTTGTACTAAACTACCAAGGTCATAAACAAATTGCATATCATTTGTGTCATGCCAAATTACCACATTACTAGAAAATTTATTGTTTTATTTTATTTTTATATACATATAACTACAATTTTTCTGATATGATATCATCCTAGAAGTCCAAATTATATGTGTTGGCATTGTTTCTTCTGTTATAACTTTCTCTCAAGGGACAATCAACGTTGTGTGTGTATGTATGTGTATGTAAAATAATAATAATAATAATAACAATAAAAAAACAAGCAAAAATTAAATGGAAAATTCAACGCCAAATTGCTGCAAAAATAAATTTTACTGAATGCATCATGTTTTAGCTAATATTGTTATGTTATTTTTCCTGTTTTTTTTGCTATTATTTTTCTTCTTTAATTTTCTGCTTCTGGTTCTCGTTATTTGAGACCAAAACAATTCTACACACATAACATTCAATTTCCTTCATAGTGTTTACATATAAAATAATAATATTACTGTCACACATTTACAATAGAATGTTATTGCGTTATCCTTCTTAAAATATGTTATTTCTTCTTATATTTGAACGACTTAATAAAATGTTACATAGTAACAGGACAATCATAATTCATAAAGTTAATGTCTTGTCTAGACACATGTAAAACGTAATGTTTAAAAAGGAATTTTAGGGTGGTCTCAATCGAGCTCCATTTAATTGAAGAATTCCCTTATTTTGCTTTAAAATAAAGTCTTCTTCTTCTTCTTGCAAAATAAAGTCTTCTTCTTCTCTAATTCTTCCTGAGCTGCTTCGATTTGACGGGATAGTTCTTGTTTATTCTTGTTGTGTGGCTTCCAGAAATTTACAAAGGGCTTCTGTTCGGGCTTTTTGTGCGTTCAAAGTTGTTGTGGCTTCAGTGAGTTCATTATTTTTATTGCGATCCTCGAGTACAGGTTAGGATTTGTATTCATGGCGCCAATTCTTCTTCTCGCTTCCGGGAAAGGGATATGCAAATCCGTCTTGATCTTATTCACTTCAACTTCTTGAAGGGGCATTTGGGCTGTGGCGGTTGTTTGGGACGGTACAGTTAGGGCATTTTACAGGGCTCATACAGTCCGGAGCTTTAAGGACCAGTTCATTTTTGAGTTCTGACGCTGCCTGATCTTTTCCTACCTCCATGCAACAATTGCGGCATCTTTAGTCTACCTGGGAGCGGCAAAATTGGGCAATATGGCCGTAGCCTTCTTCTTATCAAAATCCGTATCGGAAATTTCATTGTCACCCTGCTGTAAAAATAAAATTACATTCCTTAACATCATTATACAATACACATTACAATAAAAAAGGGAAAATATTCGAATTATAAATAAAAATTGTCGTCAATACATTGCTAAAAAATGAAAAAAACGCAAGTATTATCATTGAAAACTTGCTATTATGATAATATGTGGAAAACATTTGGCAACTGTGTTATTTTACTTATACTTACATCATGTAATTTTGTAAAAAGTTATCATAAGTATAAACAAACATGAAATTAAAAAAAAAATTCGAAACTTTTTTCACAAAAAACTAGATGAATAAACACTAAGCTCCACCCTATACATGATATGAAGTTAACAATTTTTTTAAATATATTTTTGTTTAAATTGCAAATGCATTCAAAAGTACATATTTCTCCAAACAAACGAAATGTAAATGATATGCATAACATAAAAGTAAAATAAGAGTCTTTGTCGCATTATTTGAAGAAATATAAATGCAAAAGTAAATATTACTTTTCTTTTCATTACATTTGTACAAAAAAATATAAAAAAATAACTTGTATGGATTCAAGCAATATATGGATGATGTAGATGATGATGATGATGTTTATTATGCAAGTCTTTTTGGACTTAAAACGTTTTTTATTTTTTATAATACTTTTATATATAGTCAGATCGACGGCTAAACCTACGAAAACACCGCTACAGCCTTTTTGGTGTTCG
>LN483643.1:129662-204408 GCA_900002565.1 Culicoides sonorensis | reverse complement strand
CTAATGATGATGGAGAGTTTGTAGCATTAGATTCTATACTTAAAGGGGCTAATGTTGAAAGTGAGTTGCATAGGTTTTCATTCAGAAATCAATATTTTTAAAGTTATTTACTTTTTTAACAGAGTCCGAAAATATGAAAAAGAAGGAAATTGTTACAGCTGAGACTTTACTCGATATAAGAAATAGTTTACGTCGCTTAGAAGACGAATCTCTTTACAAGGATACTGTTTTAAATTCACCTCGGAATTCTTTACTATTGGATAACGATCATTCCAAAATAAACTATTCAAATGCTAGTCCATCAGTTCGAAGTAGTTTTGGGAACTGGCGTTCAAAGCTTTTGAACAACGAACTATCGCCATCAAATTCGTTGCTAAGGCGTAAATCGTACGCTTTTGAGCGTTTAGAACAACAAGATGATAAAATGGAATCGTCAACTGATAGTGGTTTAGGGAGATCATCTCCAACCACAGACCGAAAAAGAAATTCTCTTTTAGCCATTTCGCGAAGCAAGCTATCACCTACAAGAATAACACTTTTTAATGATTCTCATTTGATAAGTCTTCCTAAGAGCTCTAAATTTTCCATGCCAACTACACTTTCAACTGGAAGTCGTTTCGATTTTGAAGGAAGAACTTCAATTCATATAAATGGTCATAATGAAGATGATTCCTCATCGCAAGATGGTATTTTAGATGAAAATGGAAAGAAGAGCACGAAGCGCGTTGAATTTTGTAAGACTGAAGTTCATTTTACGCCAGACTCAGGACGGGTTAATATAGTAGAATCTGAAGCAAAGCCACCTCCTACTAATAATTTTAGAAGACGAAGGCGAGTTTCTTCTTCAACTTGCTCGGTTAGCTCAGCTAATTCAAATAAGTCAGTTACAGATTCTACTCAGTTCTGTAGATATGGAGAAAAGAATGAAGTTAATATCACTCCTGAACTTATAATGAATGATGTTTCAGATTATTCAGGAGATTTTCATTCGTTTAATAATTATTTGGATCAAGTTGAAGATATGTCTATTCGTGGAATACTTAAAAATAAACCTGTTAAACCAAGGCGGTATCTTTTAGGAGAAAATATGAAAGATACCGATAGTATTTGGGGTGTTAAGTTAAATCCTATCTATAATGAGGATGAAAATATTTCACAAAATGATGCGATTGATGCAAGTAAGAAGTCTTTAAAAATTTTTGTAAAAAATAAAATATTTATTTTACA
This sequence comes from Culicoides sonorensis, assembly GCA_900002565.1. Lineage (NCBI taxonomy): Eukaryota > Metazoa > Arthropoda > Insecta > Diptera > Ceratopogonidae > Culicoides > Culicoides sonorensis. The sequence continues at coordinate 203,181 of LN483643.1, read as the reverse complement.
TTTAAAACAGAATCAGATAAAAATACATCGAAAGTAAACGACTTTGGATATTCAACTAAAATCGATTTTACATTCAAAGATGATACAGGAACTTGGAATAAAGGTATAAATTATTTGTTATAGAGCTTTCAGAACAGATAATCCTAGAGCATTAGCCTAATCTGGGATGAACATTGAACGCACATTTGAATATAGCACTTTACTAAAATTGACCTCCATAATATATTTATCAATTCAACTATATGAATCAATAATATGAAAACACACAATGAAAAGAAAAATATAACATTTTAACCGTTAATAAGTCTAACAAGTAACACTTTTTTAAACTTACTTATACTTTTGTGCAGGTGCTCCAGCAAAAAAAGTTCTTTCACGTTCCTATAATTCATCATTTGTTGAGTATAAGAAACCTGATAGCAGTTCTCTAAGTCAATCAACTGGGTTGGTGCTTGCACCTGAACAAGAACTTAAATCGATCTCATTAGTAAAAAATACAATTAAATTAGGTGATAGTTTGAATAAATTTGAAATAATTGGAACTGAAGCAGTAAAGCCAGAAAAAGTTAATATGAGTGAAAAAAGTAACCGTATTGGAAAATTTGATACTGAAAGTTTGAGTAATTTTAAGAGCGGATTCTCACCAATTTCGCTTTCTAGTCATAGTCAAAAAAATGAAATAAATAATGAAATTCAATTGAGAAAAGACTTAGATGAGGCATTTAAAGATTTGATGAATGTTTCTGAAACATTAAAAGAGATGGGAAGAATTACTGATTGTGGAAGTAGAGAACAAATTAATAAAAATCCTGTTGTAGTCAAGCAATATAATACGTTTCCTTCTATTAAATCTAATAACAGCTTAATACATTCAATAAGTACAATTAATTCAAATAATTGGACTACAATTTCTTCACAAAAGCAATCAAACACAAATGAATCTCTAAGTGATGTTGGCTGTGAAACTTATAACAATATATATTCAAAAGTGAAACCCATTCCAAAGCCACGCCAAATTTTTAAATTAAACCAGAGAACTGATGCATTTCAAAGTCCTTCTCCCGAAAAAGTTATTCACTCTCCTATTGATCTTGGCGGAGACACTGATCAGGGAATCGATACTGTGGATCTTTTAGGACACAAGCAAAAAGCCAATTTTGTAAAGACAATTCAAATGCAGTTCGAGGCTTTGACTCATCAAAAAGCTAGCCAAGGTGAATAAAATATAAATCCATTTGAAATAATAATATAATAAGCTTGTCTTTATAATATTATATATGATTGCAATAAAATTAATATTTTAGTATTAATATATTTTGTTCATCCCACGTATTTTACTAATTCATTATAGCTTTGTAAGTAGCACTTTAATTATCAATATCCTATCATTTTAAAGTTTTATTAAGGTGGAAGACTAAAGTTGTTTTTTCCAGGCTTTTAACATTACTTTGCTTTGTTTTCCTAAATTACCTTTTATAACAAGTCGCTGTTGCACAAAATTTTAACCAACAGTTCATCTAAGTAGTGTTTGTTGTTTTTAAGATACATATAAATCATCCCTTTCTTTTTGAAAATTTAATAAAAATTTCAGATTCTAATTCAGAGTATTTAAATTCCAACAAACTATCAATTGAATTGTATTCACCTACAAACAGTTTAGATCGTAATACTGTTAAATCTGAAAAACCTAAAAAACGTCCAGTACCTATTCCAAGGACCATCATGTCAGGTAATTAAACAAATAATTTGTAAAAATTGTATAAAAATGTTTGATGAGGAATATGGTGATTTTTATGTAAAATGTCAATATTTGAACACCTTGAACCTGCTTTTAAAATCCCTTTATTGTATTTACATTTGATATTTGATCCTTTTTGTAGACTCTGAAGGTGTTGTGAAACCTTCTCGGATTATAGCAAAATCAAAGGCATTTGATCAATTGGCACTCAAATCTGGTGCTCGCCAATTGAAACCTACTGAACTTGTCTATTTTGGTATATTGGCGAATAACAATCAAAATTCATCTAATAATGATCAGAAAAATTCAACTAACCAACATAGGAATTCTAATCCTAGCAGTCCGTTACTTACAAGAATTTCGAAATCTTATGTTTCGCCATCAAATCAAACATTCCAAATTCAACAGAAATATTCACAAGATGGCATAAGATCCAACGACGTTAGTCCAGTTAATGATTACTTCTATAAAACATCATTTGAACGTCCAAGTAGTCAAAAGCCATCCTCTGATGTTTTTGAGAAAAGTTATAATGAAAGTTATAATAGTGATACAATGTCAAGTAATACTTCGACCATTGAAAGAATAAATAAATTTGAAAAAACAATTAGAGAAAATTTGATTGGAAATGTTTCGTTGGAAAAAAAATCATATGTTAGATTATCGCCAAAAGTCAAGTCCAGATCAGAAATGTTAGGACTCGGACTTAAAGAAAGTTCTGTTGATTTTGATGTTGACCAATATGATAGAAGCCAGGACTATAAAAGGGATGAAAAAGTTTTGGCTGAGTTGACTAGGGCTGCAGATGATATTATGAATGTAATAAAAAAAAAATTAATAATGTAACAAAAATGTGTAAAAAAAATGTCTTATATTAATTTCAGACCGTTAAAAAGATGGATGAAGAAGAAACTCGGCGAAAAAGTCGGTCACATCATCATCAACAATATATGGAAGTTATGGAAACAATTAATGAGAAGCCAACGCAAACTGCACAACGTAGTTCAGAACGAATCTTTTATTCACCTAAAAGAATTACTAGAGAATGTTGCTGTAAGTCATCCTTTGTATTATATTATTTTTTCTATTAATATTACATTTTTCTTTGTAGCCTCTCTTTCGTCAGCAAGTTCTCAAGAAAGTATTTCATCTTTAAGAAAATCTCCTGGCCGTCAAACGATCAACCGGATACCTTTAAGACGGAATTCTATTGAATCAAAAACCGAAACTGTTCCAAAACAAACTTCTTCAAAAACATCAACATCCACACGTGAATGTCGACGCATTCTTAGAACAGCCAGTCGTGAAGTTGTCAATAGTAGTTCTGAAGATTTGGCAAAAGACACAATCAAAACAGATCCTCCTAGAAGAGTGAGAAGAATTAAAGTCATAAATGAAAATCAAAGTCAAGTTGATCATTCTGAGTCCAAACCTAAGGATAAAATTTCAAATAAAAAACAGGACTCCAAATCCAGATCCAATTCTAGTCGTAACAAAGTCTATACACATCGTTTGAAAAAAGTTGATGACATTTCAATGAAACCCACTTCATCATCCAATTCAAAACGATACACATCTAAGTCGAGAGCGTCATCATCTTCTATAAGATCATCGTAAGTAAAAAAAAAAATACAATTCGAAAGACTTCAAATTTAACTTATTCTTTTTAGAAAAACGTCATTATGAATCGAAATTATTGATTTGAGTGATTGTGAAACTATTGACAATGAAAATAAACATACTAAAATACTGTCAAAACATAGATTCAAATATTTCAACAATAAATCTTCCTTGAAATGCATCATCATTTAATAATCTTGTACACTAATCATAAATTTAATGTAAATCCTAATTATTTAAAAAAAACATCATATGAATTTGAAAAGCAATCTAAATACAGATTTCATTGAAATGTTTATTAACGACTGAAAAAAAAAGATATCGTGGCAGTAGTAATACTATTGCGCTTTAATAAAACATATTTAACAAATTTATTATTTCACAGGTGTTAAAAAGTTATTCTACATGAAAATTTAACCAACTCACATAAAAACCTAATACAAACATATGAAAAATAAATACATAAAATAAAAACAAAACTAGCTCTTGTTTTATCAATTTTTATTTTCGTTCATTTTCAATATAATTGCCTTTCCTTCAAATATTAGTAACGTTTTTTTTTACAAATTTTCAAACTCAAATTATGTATGATCTCTAATAAAAAAATAATAAATGAAGCAGAAAGTCCATATCCAAAGAAAATTATTGCACCACTAATACTTTCTAATGAAACACTTTCAAATCGTTGTCCATTTCCAACAGCACATATAGGCTTTGATGTCAATATACGATCAATTTCAACTTTCGTAATTGCATATTCTCGTAATTTCATTATTCTATACTTGTTAAAATGGTTGAGAAAATATTTTGTAATTTCATATACTTAACAAACTTACGCAACTTTGGCCATTTCTTTGATTGGTGAGTTTTTTTGAACCGCCTGATATGGCTCAATTATTTCAAGATACTCCATTTGATTAAGTCCGCATTTTTCTTCTTCAAAAAATGTTTGTTGAATTTCTCGATATATTGGACCTGTGGAAAAAAATTGAACGTGATCGAGTTCAATTTTCAGAATGCAAATTAAAAATCGATGGAAAATGCGCTGGTATGCAAAAAGTAAAACATAAATTAATTTAGTTCTTACGTGGTTCACCAAAAAATGCAAATGAAGAGTTTCTCATCATAGCAACTCCCGTTTGTCTATCATAGAACCGAGGCTCTTGACCTGGTGGAGCAATTTTTTTATTATATATTTCCAATCGAACGGGATCATTGGTTTGCTAATCACGAATATATTAGTTTTTCAAAATTCACACATAACACAATTTGTCAAATTACCCCAATGTAGTATCTCGTGTATAAATTGTCTTCAATTCCTAGTTCTATCTTGGAGTTGAGCAAATCATTAAGCGTTTGAATACTTTTGGTTGATGATTGCAACAGCCCAACAATACTAGCAGTAAATGAAGTATAGACAAACACAAAAGTAATAAATAGAAAAAATATAAGCAGCCTTGATGAAACAAATTTTGTTTGAATATCTGCTCCCATTTGACAAATTGCTGAAGTTGTTAACAAAACGACATCGGTAAAGTTGGATCTACTTTCGCGTTTTGTGATTTTTTCTTCCCATTTAATTAAAACAAAGATTGATACAGTACAAATAACTGCACTTACACCAAAGCTGATCCAGACCATTCTAGAAAATGGGAGAAAGTATATATTTGCAACAGACGAGAGACTTGGAGCTCGAAAAATAAAATAACCAACAAAGGGTGTTAAAGTATCTAGATAATCAATAACCGGAAGTCCTAAAATAAAAATAAAAAAACAATAAATTGAAACTCAAAGTTTCATAGTGTTCACATACTTTCAATTAATACAAAAAATGGAGTGAGACAAAGGTCCGCATGATTATTGATAAGATTACCATAAGTGCCGACCCATATGCCAGTCTCTATATTTATATAAAAAAAGAAATTTTATTTTACTATTTTTTCTTTTGAATTTTACCATCATATCCGATTCTTTGAGTTAATGTAAATCTTTTTGTACAATTGAATGTATCCATAATAATATTGTTTAAAATGTACAGCATCCTCATTGTTGGATCATATTCTTTATTTCTGTGAAGAAAAAAAAATAAAATTACAAAAGTTTGTGCCTAAAAGTTTTTCTACTTTTTGTTATAAAAATATCCGTAAGTATGATTATCAATTGTCAAAACAACTAATGTCATTTGCTCGCCAAACATATTTTTGCGACGAGAAGAAATTATTTTATTAGATCTTTCATCAGTTAATCCATGTGTTTGGTTCCAATTTCCAAAATTTTCAACACGTAAAATTGTCGAAAATTCTTTGATCTTATATACTATTAGAATAAAGTAAAATATAATTACGAAACAATTTTAAAAACTTTTAAGGTACCTTGTTGAAGCTTAAATACAAACATATCATTGCCATCGTTTGGTGAATCATTAATTGCCAACACCACATTACTAGCGATTAAAATATCAATGTTTATAAAAAAATCAACATCCTGTTTTTCAACAAAAATTAACCAACGAAATGGATGGGCCAGAAAAAACTTGTCGATCTTCGAAAATGTTGATAACATTTCAGGACACACTTGAAAATCAGTCACATAAAGCTTTTGCGATGCGTCAATGCGTTCAATAGTTTTATTTAATAAAGAAATATTTTCATTATAGGTGACAGAAATTCCGATATCTTTAGCTACCCGAATTGCGTATTCTAGTTCAAAAAAATGGAATAAATAAATATTATTTTAATGATACTGACTTCAAACACCTTGGTCCCAACAACCAATAATATTTAATGAAATTGTAGAGTTTTCATTTTTTATAATATCTTTAATCAGAACTTTTTTAGAAGATTCCAAAGCAAATCCCAACACAGGACAAAATATAAAAATATATAAAAACTGAATTTTCATTTCTGGTTTATTGAGTTTAAAAAGTAAGATTCTATACGCTGAGTTGTTTTCTTCTAGTGGCATTTAAATAGTTATGTAAGCCGCTTTTATATTTTTTTTTGATTCGTGACTGAGAACATACAAATTATAGATAAAAATTATGGAGTAAACTACCAAAAAAATGTTTATAATTAATTTAAAAGTAGTTCAACTGATGGTTAAAAACATGCTCCTTTAAGAAAAAATTGTTTGAAATAAAATACGGAGGAATACATTTAATGTCTTCTACCGTAAGCAGTTTTGTAATCTACACATTTTAAAATTTTACAAAAAAACTCTAATTTACTAAAATATTCACTACATTAACTCGTAAAAATGTTTTTGTATTTGGTTTTTTTATTCGTTTTATATTATCATTTTTATAAAAGACCTTTGTTCCATCCAAATTAATCAATGTTTGTAAGTAACTGATAACTCGTTCATCAATATGCCAATATTCGTTTTTACATTTTAATTTAAAAAAAAAATTACCCTAAGTCGGAACTAGTAACTTTCATAAGGAAAACCATTTTCATATTTATTTGTTTGAATTAAAACTTAAACATAAAATTAAAAACTCTCATACTTTCAAAATTTCTCTCTATGCAAGAGAGAAGCATTTATATAACAAAAAATAACATATGTATACATAAATAGTCTAGACGTTTGAGATGTTTTTATATGTGGTAGTTATCAATATTATTTTATATATTTCTGACAACTTTATTTCTATCAGTCTCAAATAGAAATAGTTTAGCTAAAGTAATGATTCTGTAACGTGTGTTTTTATAATTTTTGCTTAATGTTGTCCTCTATTTTTACCAGAATATTGTGATAAAATAAATTGATTTATAATTATATTAAAACACATTATATAATAAAAAGAAGAATGTTTCGTGCATTAATTATTGGAGCACCGGCAGCTGGCAAGGGAACAATTTCTAGTCGAATTGTCAAAACTTTTGATTTTGTTCATATATCGAGTGGAGATATTTTGAGAAAAAATGTTAAGGCAAAAACTAACTTAGGAATTCAAGTTCAAAAATTTATGGATGAGGGGAATTTAGTTCCGGATGATATTATGTCAAAATGTATTTTTGATGAATTAGATAAGTGTAAAGAAAATAAATGGTTATTAGATGGATTTCCAAGAACCGTTGTGCAAGCAGAGGAGTTACATGAGAAATACAAGTTGGATACTGTTTTGAATTTAATCGTTCCATTCGACATTATCATTGAACGAGTTAAAGGAAGATGGGTTCATCTTTGCAGTGGACGGGTTTACAATACGGACTTTAATCCACCTAAAGTACCAGGAATAGATGATATTACTGGAGAAAAATTAGTTCAACGACCTGATGATAGTCCAGAACTTGTTCAACAAAGATTAGATTTATATGAATTGTTGACAAAACCTGTAATCAATTATTATAATGAGAAACATCTACTAGAAAGCTTTAAAGGCAATACAAGTGATGAAATATGGCCACAAGTTAAGGAATTTTTAGAAAGAAAGTTGAAAATTTAAAAGTGTCTCTATCAACAAAAGACTGATTTAATAAAATGCAAATTTTATAATAATAGTTTACTGTTTTATTTATGACACACGTGTTCTATATGATCTTGTATATAACATATATAAAAATACACAATTCTATTTCATACGATTATTTGTATGTATGGGTTGATTTCATTCATGCAAGTTATTTGCCAAGTGTTGAAATACACTAGTGCCTCATTTAATATTGTTTTTGCAAATCAATTTTACCTTGATATTCCTTATTCTGGTTAGTGGCTTTTTGGTGCTGTATTAATTTTCAAATATGTTTGGTTATCATTTTCAACTAAACATTGCATTGGATCATTTAGATTTTAGTGCACTTTTCATTGATAAGGAAAAAACAAGTAGAGTTGCTACTCGTCCTGTTTAAACTTTCATCTAACTCAACGTTTATGCAAAGTTGCATAATAAGGTTGCAACGGTTTTTTTCAACATTATTTTTAAGTTCTGGAGACAAGTCCTAAATATATTATTAAGTAATGGCAAATTCTCATGCGTGTTAATACTGATTTCAAAAAACTCGTTAAAAATGGGTTAAACGTAAAATAGGATTTAGTTATCAATCATTTCAATGGTAATTCTACATTTTTTAATGAAATAGAATTATCTTCTATTAAAATACCTAACATCAAATGCAAAGTACAAGAAAAAGTACACTCAATTTATTTTTCATAAAGCTTATTTTTACAAATATTATAAAAATGAAAGTTCGTTTCGTAAAAATTTCAATTATAAAATACTTTTACAGTAATAAGTAGCAATGGAAAAAATATTAAAATTTTCTATTTTCAGTTTAATTTTGATTTACTGTAAACCAGTTCATACAATTACCAATTACGATCCTCAAACACTGCTTTTATTGGATTTCTTAAATTCTGACCAATCTATTTCGACTGTATCGGTTATTGAATGTCATGAAATGAATTACTTACACATCATTATGAAAGAAATGAAAATGTTATCCATGAGTTTGGAAATTTCAGTTTTAAAGTTAAATCATACAAATGAATGGCCATGGTCTCATCGCAAAATTTTTATAGCTGATTTTATCAAATGCCCAAAATCGATGAACGAATTTTCAAAAATGGATAAAGTATTTTTGGCACATCCATATCGATGGTTCATTTTCTTAAACGCAGAGCAAATTGAGAATTTTCACAATGTTTCTTGCTTATTAGCAAGCAATGTTGTTGTTGTATATAAGGAAATAAGCGGTAACTTTAAATTGATTCAAGGTATGTGTAAGTTATGTTTCAAATCAAAAACGTAATTTGACTTTATCGTAATATTAAGTTTATAAGATTAAAGAATCATCAGAAGTACTACGGACAGAAAAATATGGGACTTGGAATAATGAAACACGATTAGTTGATGAAAGACCATCCAAAATAATATCTAAACGCCGAAAAAACTTGCAAGGAGAGGAACTTATAATAAACATGGCAATGTTAAATAATAATTCTTTTCAATATGTTTACAATTACAAAGGGAAAGAACACGATACAGCAATTAGAAGCTCTTTGAATCAAATCAACATCATTTGTAGCATTCTAAATGGGACAAATAAATATGTGTTAACGGAAAAAATAGGATATGATGGTAAAATGAGAATATGAAGAAAATATTTGAATATTAAATTTTTATTTATAAATAGAAACAGGGATTTGGGTTGGTGCTTACGGTTCAATTATAAATGAAGATGCTGATTTGGCAACAACACCATTCTTTCCTCTAGTTCATCGTACGATATAAAACTTAGAATTCTATTTGATTTATACTTTTTTATGTAAAATTTTAGGTTTACACCTACTGGATTATATAGACATGTTTGGCATTGGTCGAGCGTTCTTTGTTTTTCGTTTTCCAAATTTATCATCTGTGGCTAATATTTATGTATTGCCATTTACAAAATTAGTTTGGATATGCTTAGTAGCATGTGCTGTCCTGTGCATTAGTGTCACTTACTTTATTTTCAAATCTGAGAAAAAATTGGTCAATTGTGAACAGAATGTATCCATAAGTGATGTGGTTCTGTTAACAGTTTCAGCTATTTGTCAAATGGGATCAGAAGTTGAAGCACGATTGATTTCAGGCAGAATTTTCATTTTATTTTTATTCGTAACTTTTATATTCGTATTTACTTCATATACAGCAAATATTGTTGCTTTGCTACAAACACCAACAAAAAGCATCCAATCTCTTGATGATTTGTATAATTCCAAATTGAAACTTGGTGTTGAAGACACCTCCTATAACCGATATTATTTACAAGTATTCGATTTTAAAATGTATTAAACTTGAAAAGAAATTATTTTTTTTTGTTTTTAATAGAGAACAAATGACCCAATCCGGCTGAAAATATATAATGAAAAGATTGCTCCACCAAATTCTGCACCCAATTTTATGGATTTAAAAACAGGTGTTGCATTGTTGAGGATTTCATCATTCGCATTTTTTGCTGAAGGAGGTATCATTTTGAAATTTAGATTTTTATTTTTTTTAACAATAAACAAAATTTTTGAGGTCCAATTTATAAAGAAATTGAAGATACTTTTTTTGAAGAAGAAAAATGTGGTTTAAACGAAATAGAATACCTTGAAGTTATCGAGCCATATCAAGCATTGAAAAAAAACTCACCTTTTAAAGAAATTATGAAAACAAAGTAAGTTCTATTAAAATTTTTAAAAGTTCAAACCCAATCGTAAGCCCACAAAATGTCTCCACTGGCCCAAATATTAAGAAGGCTCAGTCAACTCAATTGGGAATTAATGTTTGCAGTAATGCAGAGTGCCTATAAAAGAAATTTTGATGTAACATGACTTATTCATGAACTTATTGTTAAATGTATTATACAAAAAGATTCTATATCTATTTTTTCAAGCTTTCCGAAATTGCGAGAATCTGGAATACAAAAAGTTGAACTTAATCGGTTGTACAAAAAGCGACCACGTTGTGTTGTTTCAAGTGGATCTAGATTTGAAAGCGTATCAGTTGAGAGTGTACGTGGAGCCCTATTACTTTTGCCTTATGGATTTTTGTTTGCTGGATTAATATTTCTTGCTGAAATTATCCATAGTTATAAAATGAAAATTAGTAATAAAATAAATCAAGCAAACTAATTAATACAAAGTATAGTAAAAAACAAACTAAGATTCTAACCCGATGATAACTAGTTGATTTTATTTGTAATTTCAGATGTAGATAAATCAAAAATAAGTTACAAATTTTCATTAAAACAATAAAGTATATTTTTAGTTTTTTTTTTCCTTTGAAAGAGTTTAGCTATTAAAATAGAAATACGTGTAATGCTAGAAGAAAAGTCTTTAAAATTTATATAATAACAGGAATATAACAGTTTTTTGAAAGGGTTAAGGTTAATAACAGGATGGGCATACCAGAGATTTTTGAGAAAAAGCAGGACATGCTGATCGCAAATAGTATTCTTATAACAGGGTAATTGTAAATGATTTAAATTTTATTTTTAAATACAATGCAAATATGTTAATAAAAGAAGAAGAATTTTTGTTGCTTTTAATTAAATTTCTTTATTTATTTATTCGTCCAGTAACTCGTTACATTAAATATTCATAGCATTTTTTTAATTTACTTAATTCTAGTTTTTTTTTATTAATTTTTATGTATTTTTTTCAAATTAATATTTATTATTATTATTTTTCTTTAATATTCAAGTAAACATACAATCATTATGATTTGTTTTCCTACTATGTGTTTAAGTGTTGCGTGTATCTGCCGTTTTAAAAGGTATTATTAATTTTTCTGTCTGTCAGTAGTAGAATATGTGTTTTGAGTGGCAAAGAATGTAACTCATCTGTTTTTAATTTCATAAAAAAATTATACATAATTAACAGAATTAAATTATATGATATAGGATAAAAATAATACATGTTAGCTTTTCATTACAAATTATAAATGGTTAAAATTAAATTTATTTTGAAAATTATATCGAAAAAGAAATGTTTATAAGAATTTTGTCATTTAATATTTGGTTATTTTTAATTTACTTATTTTAAATTTTAGGAGAGAAAGATAGCATTTTCTTATTCACTCATTTCGTTTTCATTCTTTAATTCATATTTTTATTAGTGTCGACAAGGAGCTGTTAGACATGAAAATTTACTAATTTATTTTTTAATTGTTAAACATTAGATATATGCACTTTTATTTTATTTTTTTTCACAACAAATTATAATAAAAATAGCTTTAATTCTTTTTTTTCCTATATAAAAACAAACATCGAGTGTCTTTTATATCAATTTATCTTATATATTTACTTATTTTTTTAGTTTTCTCTTAATAATTTATCTGTTATTATTATTTTTTGATTAATAGATCAAATAAACTGCCCTCGCAATTCTGTAGAATTTGGTGGTTCAGGTTGTATTTTCTTTTCAAAAGCTTAACAGGTTATAAATTAAACAAAAAATACAATTTTCATAAATGAAACAAAGATTTATTCATAATCATTTTTAAATAAAATTATAACTTATAAGGGATGAAATTCAACTATACTTTGTATTTTTTTTTTTTTAATATATTTATCTTTGTATTCTTGTATGTGAGAGATGATATTTTAATAACAACAGCAACAACAATTATTAAAAATTTATTTCATTTTTGTATACTTTTTAATAGTAATTTTTTATTTTCATTCACTTTATTTATTTTTAAAGTTCAATTTAGTACTTTATTTTAACTTTAATTAATTAAATATTTAAAAATAAATTATGTATTTATAATTATAGCAATTGTATGTCTCTGTTTGTTTATGTAAGTCATGCAAATGCTACACATACATTGCCATCATGATAATTTAAAGCCCTCGTGCTAATTGTTAGTCTTAATAAAAACTACGATTTTAAATGAAAATTTACGACATTTCTTTTTGATGTTATCTCTATGTTTTTTTTCATTTAAACGATTTTCTAGGCAATATTGTTATTTTTTAAACGAAAAGAAAAAAAGTTGGACGATTTTTACTAAATATTTACTATGAAAAAATGTTAGATTAATAATAGAGAAAACAACTCATTAAACACCAGCATTTTGACAATAGTTTTACTTATATTGATCATTCTTTTATCACATTTTCACATCATCTCCTTTTTTTAGTTTCATAACAAACATCTCGAAAAAAATATGAATATGAAGGGATTAAAATAATTAAAAGAACTTAACATAAAAACTTTTTAGGCAAACCCCTCATTTTTTATTAGATCTTGAATTTAAAAATCTAATTTATTGTTATTATTTAATTTTTTTCATTTCATTTCTAGACTAAAGGAGTATTAACATAATTAATATAATTTTATATTTATTTTAATATAATATTTTAAAGACTCTTGTTTTTTTATTTAAAAGTTAGTTTTTCTAATTAACTTTTCATAATTTTAATTTTATTTAATATTTTTTTTTTTACTATTCTAGTCTAATTTTTTTGCGTGTGTATTATTTTATTTTTTTTATTTAGTTATTTCTATTTTATGTGGTATTAATTATAATTCGCCAAATATATATTTATAAATAATACAAATAAGAGCCATCTAGACATATTTTACATTATTGTATCTTGACCATATTGTTTTTCCATTCATATTTTAAATTAAATTTCGATTTTTTCAAGTCTTTCAATAACACTCCTTAAATCCATAAATGCAAAAGTATGTTCAATTATATATTTTTTTTTTGATGATATTTGATAAAGAGCAGAAAATTCAAATGTCGTCTTTTTCTTAGAGAAAGGGGTTTGCTTTGGACCGAAGTAAAGCGTTTTTTGTGTTTTATCTGTTGTTACATTTCTTACATTTTTTTGTAAAAATATTACTTTCCTGTCTTCTTTTCATTCCCATTGAGACCAGCTATTACTATTTTTATTTATTTTTTGTTGTAGACAATGTCCTTTATATTTTACATCTACATACTAATTATAATTAATTAATATTTATAATTTTCCTCTATATTTTCGCTAATTCATTTAATTTTTAAGTTAAAAAGCGTGTGTGTGTTTTCTTTGTTTATATTTTTTGTGTATGTGTGTGCAAATATTTCAAACAAAATGAGCAAAAGGAATGAATGAAAACCTATATCTGCATCTTTTTTTTAATATATATTTAATCAATTTTTTTACTATAACTATTAATTTCTATATAATTTTTTTTAATGATAAAAGGCGTTATATTTAAAAATTTAACATATCATATTTCCGAATTCATTTATTTAAATATATAACAATATATAAGCATTTTTTTATATATTTTTAAATTTATTTTTTTTTATTTTAGTACAGTTGTAGAAACATTACAATCGAAGAAAAAAATAACTAATTGAAATTTAGTATTCTTTACCTGTGTTAACTAGAAATATGTTTGATTTTATTGATTTAAAATTAAATTCAAGGTTTTTTGTTGAATATACAATGAACAGAGTATAAAATTGTAAAGTTTTAAAAAACTTCCTAATGTTTCAATTGAAAAGTATAAAAGATTTTAGAAGAATGTTTTACCATCATGAAAAAGAAACATTTGAATAGTTGTATTGAGATTTTGTTTAACATCATTTTGTAACCGTTTAAAATTTTCCACTTGTGATTATTTTCAAAAAAGCTAAAAAAAAGTCTTCATGAAAAGTAAAATTCAAATGTATGCTGAAAACGAAAAAATAGTTGCCTCATTTTTATTTAATGTATGCAGAAGTTTCCTTTGTTTTTCCTTTTTTTATAAACATTAATCATGATTAATTTTTACTGATCAATATATTTACTTAACACTAAAAATAACGACAACAACAGATTAGGATGTGTAAATTTAAATTAGAACAGAATTTCGAATTTACAGATTTATTATTTATATTATTTATAGTTATAACAGAATTATTTTAAAATCATTTGGTTCAAATTTTTGATTTCGTTTGGATACTGTATGTCTTGATGTTTTTTTAGACTTGTAATTAGGAAAAAGCTCGAATGATTTGTTCCTTATAATTTTTTTTTTTCAATAGGATAGAACATAGTTGAAGATCAAAATAGTGTACGAGTACGATTTCTTTGTCGAATGGGACTATTTTTTAGGAAACTGGATAATTTTTTTTCCAAACTCATTAGTATTATAACAAGGACTTATGAGATATCTGGTTTAACGAAACTTTACTTTTTATGTTTTTTGAATCATATGTTATACGTTTTAGTTTTACTATAAAGTCATCATTATTATCATGTTATATTAAATTAATTTAGAGAGATTGCGCAAGAAAAGCTGCACATAGCCTATATTTTTTATTTATTATTATTTCTTTTTAATTAAGTTTATTTAAATAATGGGGTATTTTTTCTTCGTTTTAAAGTTTTATTACTTATTAATTCAGAATCATGAGTAATGACTGCGTTTAATTTTATGATTTATTTGCTCGCGTATATAATTAGTATTTAATATTGGCAGCTAATTAGAGGCGAGTCACTTTCTTTCATAAATCTCTATTTGCCTTACTATGATACAAATAAAGTTAAATCGTTTCACTCCACTTACTGAATATGAATGACAAATAATTCAATGTTCTTTGCACATTTTAGCAGCTTCATATTTAAGCATATTGTTATTGCCTTTGTTATAATATAATATTTATTTATTATACAAAACAAGTGTTCTGCTACTAATTTAATGTTCTTAGATAATTTACTGACTTTGTTCCTAAACTGATCTTTCATTCGATTCAAAGTAAGTTACAGTTTTTTTATAATTTTGTTGTGCAAAAAATCTTTTTTCCACTTTTTGTTACAACAGAATAAAAACATGTAACTTTTAAAATGGTTCCGTACCTTTGCAGATTTTGAACGAATTCTTCTTATTAATCTCCATACCATTTTTTACAGTATTTTCGGGTTTTTTTTATAAATTTTATTTAATTTCATATAATCTATAAACTATAACAATAAGGGTTTGTGTTAACGCACTCTTTCTGCATAGTTTATTTTTGCATCATGCTTTCAATTTTTTTTTTATTTTTATAGGTACTTAATTTGACTTATTTTGTCATGTAATCGGTATAATTTATTATAATAATTATGGTTTTATAATAATACCTAACATATTAATGTGGTAAATTCTAATTAAATGTCAGTTATTTTTTTTTTAAATATTAAAGTTATTATATTCGGTATAATATAATAAATTTTGGTGTATTTGATAATAATTTGTTCAGAATTTATAACAAAAAAAATGTAAAAGAACAAAATATAAAAGATTTATATAAATATTGTAGAAGAATTAACCAGTTTCTTAATCTCAGTTTTAACTGTGTAAATTCTTATCATGAGCTCACGCATATCATTATTATTTTTGAATTAACTAATGAATGAAAATTATGTTTATTTTTATTACTTATTTGCTCATTCTTAGTTGATATTAATGTAATAAGTTTTATAAAATTTATATTAAATAGTGATATTGTTAATAATAATTTTATTGATAATGATGTTAATATAAATAAGAGTAGCAAAACCAAATCGGCGGAAAATTTTATCGTCTTAGTAATAATATGCAACAATTTTTGTTGGTGTGAGACAGATGCAGATGATTCTTCTACTACTGTTTTGATGTTGTTGTCATTTATTTTGGTGATGTCATTGTTGTTGTTATAATAATATGTTGCAATTATTTAGTCAACCATTAATTCAAAATGAACCGATCCTCTTCGTTCGGTACGATCATGATGAATATTACGAGCCCAAGCTTTGCATTCAATATTAATGAGAACACCCTCTGTAGACAAAAAAAAAATAAAATTATTTCAAAACCCCATCCATATCTTAAAATTCATGTGTCTTCAAAACATATTGACCTTATCATTTATTACCATACTTTGTAAATTTATAACCGTTTTTAACCATTTAAGTAAAATATAATTGGTAATAAAATGGTAAGCCAAAAATATTAGTTATAGTGATAAAAAGAGTCAATCAAAGTATCTTGTCACTTACTCTTTGGATTCTCGAAATAAATGGCAACTAAAGGTGGCAAATAGTCTCGTTGATTTAAATATGGGAAATAGTAAGATGGGAATCCTTTTTTAGGGTAGTACTGTATTGAACCAATATTTTCAACATCAGCTGGATTTTCACCTTCGCAAGATATCCAAACCATATTTGTCTATAAAAATTATTTATTAATTTATCTTTAAAATAAAAATGAATAGTTTCAATTATTACATTTTTATTGTTTTTCTTCTCTTCCATTGCAATATGATCTTTCAAATGTTTGGGCATTTTTTCTGGTAAATCTTTTGAGGCATTGTATAGAGTTGGTCTCCAGTTGTAAATCTATATGAAAAGAAAAAAAAGTTTTTCAAATGAATTTGGGCAAATCACAAATTGTTAATGCTCATTCACCTTATTCAATTTCAAAAATACACATGGTTTTGATTTTGGATAGCTGAAGTTATTCTTTGGAACGCATTGTTCGAATTTGTCAATATCAACCACACAAACTTTTTCGCCTTCTGGTGGGTTATTAAAACTGCAGTCAACACGGTTGTCACCTTTCTTTTCTTTAGCTTGTCTGTATGCTAAAAAAATAAAATAAAACAATACAATTAAAAGTTTACAAACATTTTAGTTAAAGACTTACGTTCCAAGAAATCATTAAGCTCCTTAATCCAATATTTTGTGTTACTATCGTCACTAGCCTTGAACCAGATTAGCGTGCTTTCGACATTAGACTCTGGAGGCATTGGTCGGAAACCCAATCCTATTTTTAGTAAAACATAAAAATTGTTTGACATGTTTATGGTTGTTAATTATGCTAAGACTTACCTGGATTAGCTCCAATCAATCCATTGCTTAATTGCCATTTTGGCATATTAGTATCAAGTGTTTGATAAAATACCGCCAATAATCCAGCGAAGAATCCAACTAGCACAGCATAAAATATTAAATAGAAAAATAGAATTTTTGCTGAAATGGAAAAAAAATAATTTATTTACCATTATTATTTATTTACCATTGGTAAGTCATAATAAAAGTTTAAACTTTCTAATAATAAAAACAAAATTCATACTTTAAAATGGAGTGAATTTGATCGAGCAATTATATGGTTTCTTTTGTGTCTGCATAATATGTATGGAATATGATACTATCCTTACATACTGCTCCAAGCTTTATATAATATTTTATTTTCACCTCAATATTAATCCTCTAATAATGACTTTATTCAAATTGATTTTTTTAAAATCATTTTATATAAATTCATTACATACGTAGTTAAATTTATCAAATTTTAATAAAATAATCATTTTCTGTCTATATAAAACACAGACATTAAGAGGTTTTATAACCTCTTGTATATTTGACAAATGCTAATTTTGCATTACATTGTACAATATGTAAAATTTGCATTTAATAATAATAAAAAATGAAAACTTATATCATTTATTATGATTTTTGTGTACGTAACACAAATCAAAAGCATGCGCATCTATCTGAAGGAAACACATATTTGAAAATTTTATAATATCTGTACTTTTCAATCGCAATTTGTCAGGTTTTTTTTTGTTTTTTTTTTTTAATAAGCTTATTTGCCACATACATAAAGTAGAATAATGATGATTTCATGTAAATGAATTTTGATCTAAATTATCATTTCATAAAAGTTTTATTTGCGTTATAACGTTATAAATTTAGAAAATTTTTAAAATAAATTTAGATGTTCATCGATTATAAAGGTAAAAAATATAAATTCAAACTATTACTTTTAATAAGAAAATATTTAAACCAATAATCATTTAGTTATTTTTAACTAATCTTAACTAGGTGTAAAAATAAAAAAGCTTTTTTTATTAGTTTTTGTCACTGTAAAATAATGAAATTAAATCTTAAATGTATTGTAGTCTAATTTTAAATAAAAAAAAAATATGAAAAGAATTTTTACAATTGAAAATTTCATTGAGTAGTGACTGTAGAAGCAAAATAAATTAGTCGCCACACGTATTTTTTCTTGACGCCTGATTAGATGGTTTCAGAATTCATAAGCAAAATAAAAAAGTTAACGTTTTTTGAAAAAAAATAAGTATTGATTTTTTATTCTGGCTGAATTAGAATTATTTGAAAATTCCATTTTTGTTCCCTGTTCATCTTTCTGAAAAACTTTATAACAATATTAATCTTCATAATTACTTTATTTTTTTGCAGTCAATTTGAAAAAAATATGAGAATTATGAGCTCTGGTGTCACTCTTAAGACACATTTGTTTGGACAACACTGTTGACTTTTTGCTAGCATATTTTCAGTCTTATTGAAAGAGGTCATCTGTGTTTCGATTTATCGAACTATATTGGTGTTCATCCATCACGATCGCATTATACATTTTATTTTGTTTCCAACAAACAAGAGTTTAATTGATCTAGATCGTTTATCAATAAATAATTTATTTAATTTGTATCACATTTGTAATCAATGATGTTGTCAATTCTAAAAAAGTTATTCCATTTGGGTAAATTAAATTGTATCACACAATATTTATTTCAATTAAAGTTATTGAAGATAAAAGCGTTTCATTGTACTGCTTAGTAAGCAGCACAAACGTGTGACTTTAGGGTTCTTTGTAGTTTTATTATTATTTCACAGTCTAGTAAAGGTTTTTAAAATAACATTGCACGAAAAATATGATCAAATAGAAATTAAAAAATTGTCTGAAGTAAATTTATTTTTTTTACATGATTATCATGAAAATGTAACACAAAAGTATAATTTTAAAATACCTTTGACCTTGGTTTATCTAACGTATCTATATTTACTATAATGATTATTGGATTAATTTAATGCCCGTGCCTTATTTATTATTTAAAAAGTGGTGCCCTCTAACGGTTTTTAAGGCGCTCTAGAAAATTAATTTCTTCATGAAGTAAGAAGAATGATCCAAATTTGAAAATATAAATCGTTTTCTAAGATAGGTCATGTAAAATGAAAATTCGTTTATTAATATGCTTTTTACCAATGGGGATTTTTTGTTGGATTGGTCATTTCAACTTAGAATTCTTTCAATTTCGTTGGATCAGAGTCATATTGATTTTAAAATAACCAGTCGTTTCCATTATATGATTATTATATCTTCATCATACAGTTTATAAAAGTAAAAAAATAAAGAAAAATGTATTATCCTGTAAGTTTTATGTGATAAAAGTATGATGTCATAATTTCAATTATATCATTCCATATTTTACAATTATATATTAATTTGAATGCTTATTGATTGAAGAAAAAAGTCAAATTAGTACTTGTTTGTGACAAATATTCTTGTTGGAGATAAATATTTTTTAACATTTGTAACAATTTCCGCTCTCCGAAGTTATGTACTGTCGTATCGGCATACAAATTACATGTTTATTCAATAAAAAAAGGTCGTATACAGATAAAAGCAGTTTTTCACAAAGTTTATAATGAAAAATTACAATTTGCAGAAATTGTTAGAAGTTTAATGATGATGTAACTTGAAAAAAATCTCTTGTTGACTGTTGCCAACTTTTACAACATTTACGATTTAAAGGAAATCATCAATAATGAAAATTTATTGATCAAAAGAAAATTCTGGCATAATATAAACACTGATCTCCTTTTGAGTAACAATCTCTCTACAGATTTTATCACAGATTGTTAATAAGTACTTTATAAAATTTTTATTTTAGATGACATTAAAAAAGAAAAAAATTATATAATTGAATACAATTAATGTACTTTAACGAAATTTTTTTTGATGCTATATTTAATAGATGTTCATAAATTTTTAACCATGTACATTACACCTTTAAGAAAATATTTTTAATGTCTTTCTAAAGGTTTTTAATTAGTAAACTTATTTCCAGTGAAATACTACATATATATTACCTTCAAAGTAGAGAAAGAAAAACGATTTTCCAACAATTTTACTCTGTATGAGTAAATAAAATGTATACAAGTACAGATATATCTATTGCACAAGTATTCACAATTTATTACACATTATGTATGTCGGAAAATTTTATATCAATATTTCTTACGTAACACTTTTTCAGTTGAAAAAGTGAATTATAATTTTTAATATGGAATTCTAAGTTTCAAAGAAAATTACTTCGAAAAAGGTGTGGACATCATTTGGGAATAGTTTGAAATACATCACAATATTAACCTTTTACTCTAAAACAAAATATGGTTTTTGAAAAAATTAACGACTGTTGAGCGCAAGAGTTGGCACACACCAGCAAATAAATAATGTATGTCAAGGTACATGATTCTATCTACAAATATATGTGAATATATGAATGGAAATTAAAGAAAATCGAATATGGCGTCCATTTTTTTAAAAACTGATCTAAATTATTAATATACGTTACAAAGACAGATAGATGAATAACCTGCATATATTGAATAAGAAGATACTTACCCCAACTAGAGCCTGTTCGACCCATGAATTGGCTAGTTTCGCTGTTCCATAAAAATTGTCTGAAACCCTCCCATTTCCCTAGTTTTGGGGGTCGACTGTAATACTGTTGTTCTACTTTTTTGTCTGCCATTTTTATTTATTCGATTTTTATTAAGTTAATTTTATAATTTATTAATATCTTATTTTTTCTTATTTTTTAACCTTTTTATCTGAATCGATAAATACACATTTGATTTTAATATTATTAATATTATATTGATTTAACTTTTACAGAACTTGTTTGCTGGCCCTTTTAATTTTCATTAAATTCTTCTTATTTTTTTAAATAATTTTTAATAGAAACACAAAATTCCTATGTATTTTTGATGTTTTTAATGTTACATTCATAAATACAAACTCGGTTTGTATGAAAGTCTATGTACTTGATGAGCACTGGATAAAAATAAAATTTGGTACGATTTCAATAGATTTTTTCAATAATGGTTTTTTTGTTAGTTATTTTTCATCTGTTTCTATATTCAAAAAAGTAAGGAATTAGCTGCCGCAGCAAATCCATAGTTTTGAGTGCGTGTTCATTTTCATAATATTTTCATCTATTTTATTTAATAAATATTTCATATTTTCATTGAAAATGTCTTTTTAACGGTTTTTTTTCAATATTTCAAATCAATTTTTATTTTGACAGCTCGAATAATCTAAATCGAAATCTGAATCGGAATCTGAATTGTGATGAAATGAATGTATCACGTACCCTGTACAGAATATTTTAAATTATTACATTTTTAAAACAATTCAGTTGATGTAATTGAAAAATGTAATTAAAAATAAAAACATTTAAAGGTGTTCTACAATTCGTAAGTAAGTTTTCACAAAAAACGTTTTTAATAAGAAAAATAAATCGGGTGGGACACAATGTTCTATGCAATATACTAAAATATGTTAAAAATATGCGAAGTAAAACCCTTAGTTTTGACGTTTCACTCAAAACAATAATACACTTCTAGTCGTCTATGTATATCGTACTTGAAAATTTTGTGTGATCACGTAACACACAAACAATTGACCGACGTTTAAGTATTTTTCTTTTTAATGTGTCCTCTTAAATTTTCCAAGAATTTATTTTTCTGATATTCGGACAGTTTGAAACAAAAAGTCAATTACAATTAGGAGAAAGCTGCTGTTGCCACAGATTCGCAAAGTGATTTTTTTCTTTCTGATGTTTTCGAACCGAAAGAACTCTTTATGTGTCTAACAAATATGAACACCCAAAAAATATTTGGAAAATATCTTCGAATATTGCTTTTTAAAATGTTTTACGCTAAAAATTCTCAATATGAATAGAGAAATTGAATTAATTTCAATATTTTCTCTTCACTTGGTCGCGAATCGTTCACTTTACTAAAAGAAAATCACCACCACCACTTTTCACTGCTTCACGGCTGTATCTGTAGCTGTGCTGCTTTTGCCTGCTTTGAACATTAAAATGTCTTTGCAATGAAGTGAAATTTTTGTGTCCAAACGTATATGGC
This sequence comes from Culicoides sonorensis, assembly GCA_900002565.1. NCBI lineage: Eukaryota > Metazoa > Arthropoda > Insecta > Diptera > Ceratopogonidae > Culicoides > Culicoides sonorensis. The sequence goes on along the minus strand of LN483643.1, from coordinate 180,393 downwards.
TGAATATTTCACTTCCAGCAGTTCTCAGGATTGTTAGATTTAATAGTCTACTCTCTTCAACATACGATAGTTAAATATTCTGATGAATAAGACAACTATTCATTAGAATTAAATTTGCGCATGTTTCGCTTAAATACGCATGCTCCAAACCGATCGATCTCATGTCGTTGATTTAGTTTGAGTATGGATGCACAGTTCCAGCCCAAGCGTTTAAGAAACTCGTGCGCAATCGACGTCATTCCTCAGCTGTTCCAATTTTTCTTTTGAAAAACCACTATACATTGTACAGAATAATTCCATTCTAAATTTGTAATAATAAGTGACATAGTTACGTATGAGTATGAACATTTACCGTGTCTTACATAACAAATGACTTCAAATACTGCATTTTCCCGTTATTCTTTCCCATATTTCTTTAACTTTAGAAATTTCTCTTTGAGTATGTACACGAAATCGTGTATTGTTTAAAGAAATTAAAATCAAAAATATTTAATATCATGATGTTGTTCATTACTATCCTTAAATTAGTATCTCTTAAAAATATTTTTCTTGATCAGTATCTTTGAACTAATTATCTAGGAAATCAATAATCATCTAATATAATTGAATAATATCCATGGTTTTCTGTTTCAATTTTTATTTTAGATGACCTTCGCCCTCTTTATATAGAGTACTTATGTCATACAACATTAATAATTAAAGAGCTATAAAAACATAGAAGTAACAAAAATCTTAAATTACATCGAACTAATATTGTATGTTGTTCCCTTGCAAAACTATTATTTTTATACTTCAACAAGTTTTATAAAATATAAAAAAGATGTTTTAAATTAAAATAATTTGGAAGAATATTCAAACTTATAGGTCAAAACGTAACGACATAAATTTTTTTCAGTCATTTCAAGTAATCGTTGCCTTGCCAGAGTTGTTGCACTTAAAACAACGGAACTTTTCATACAACAAAATGTTGTTCAATATCCAAAACCGCCATTAGAATAAATCTTAGATTTTATTTTTTTTCATTAAAATATCCGGACCATCTATCTTGTCAATCTTCTTTAATTTTGATATACTTCAGTTATATTTTTACCCATTACTATCGAATGACTTTCACGGCAAAATCCTTTTCCGAGAGCAAATTACTTATTTTCGAAAAAATTAACAATTTAAAAACGATACGTTTGAGCTTGCGGTTGGCGTTTCTTATAGATTTTCATTAACATTATTCAATTTACGGTAATGGGTATTTTTAAAAACAAATCAGATTAAGCCGGTCTTATAATAACCAGAAATTTTTATTTGCTTGTTTTAAAAATCTTCAAATTTTTTTTACAGATTATAGATTCTTACTAATATATCAAAATGGTTGTACGCCAATACGAGGAAGAATTAAAATATATCGAGAAAATTGATGATCATAGTTATCGGATAAAAAAAGGATTTCAACCAAATATGAATGTAGAAGGAGTTTTTTATGTCAATAAAAATTTGGAAAAACTAATGTTCGAAGAATTGAGAAATGCTTGCCGACCAGGACAAACCGGAGGATTCTTACCAGGAGTAAAACAAATTGCAAATGTAGCTGCTTTACCGGGTATTGTTGGAAGGTAAAGATTTACGATATTTACATTAATAGCTAATTAACATTGGAATTCATATTAAGATCTGTTGGTTTACCTGACATTCACTCGGGATATGGTTTCGCAATTGGAAATATGGCTGCCTTCGATATGGGCGATCCTAATGCAATTGTATCTCCTGGAGGAGTTGGATTTGATATAAATTGTGGTGTAAGACTACTTCGAACTAATTTGATGGAAAAAGATGTGCGCCCGGTCCAGGAGCAATTAGCACAAAGTCTATTCGATCACATTCCTGTTGGAGTTGGTTCTAAGGGCATTATTCCAATGAATGCCCGTGATTTAGAAGAAGCACTTGAAATGGGTATGGATTGGTCTCTTAGAGAAGGTTACGTTTGGGCGGAAGATAAAGAACATTGTGAAGAATATGGACGAATGCTAAATGCAGATCCCAATAAAGTTAGTTTACGGGCCAAGAAACGTGGTCTGCCACAACTTGGAACTTTAGGAGCTGGAAATCATTATGCCGAAATTCAAGTAGTTGATGAAATTTATGACAAATGGGCTGCATCCAAAATGGGAATTGAAGAAAAAGGGCAAGTTTGTGTAATGATACATTCGGGGAGTCGAGGATTTGGTCATCAGGTTGCAACCGATGCATTAGTTGAAATGGAAAAGGCAATGAAACGAGATAATATAGAAACAAATGACAGACAGCTGGCATGTGCACGTATAAGATCAAAAGAAGGACAAGATTACTTAAAAGCAATGGCAGCTGCCGCAAATTTTGCATGGGTAAATCGCAGTTCTATGACTTTTCTCACAAGACAAGCCTTTGCTAAACAGTTTAATTCAACTCCTGATGATTTGGATATGCATGTCATTTATGATGTGTCCCATAATATAGCAAAAATCGAGGAACATATAATCGATGGTAGACCAAAACAATTATTGGTGCACCGCAAAGGAGCTACAAGAGCCTTTCCTCCACACCATCCATTGATTCCTGTGGATTATCAACTTACTGGCCAACCTGTTTTAGTTGGAGGTACTATGGGAACCTGTAGTTATGTGTTGACTGGTACAGAAAAGGGAATGCAACAAACTTTTGGCTCAACATGTCATGGAGCGGTGAATATTTTATTGATTTTGTGATTTTACCGTCTGTTTTAAAATTTATTTTCTTAGGGTCGAGCCCTTTCACGAGCCAAATCTCGACGTAATCTGGATTACATGGATGTGCTAGCTGAAATGCAAAGGAAAGGAATCGCCATTCGAGTTGCTTCTCCTAAATTAGTAATGGAAGAAGCACCCAGTTCATATAAAAATGTGACCGATGTTGTTGATACTTGTCATGCTGCCGGAATCAGTAAAAAATGTATAAAGTTAATTCCGATCGGCGTAATTAAAGGGTAATTTTTTCTGAAAACAAAATTTTTAGATCATGTTCCTTCTTTATTAATGGTTGGTCTAGAACAATAAACAAAGAAATAATTTTCAACACATTCTGTATTTATTTATCTTTTATAAATCGTTATAATTATAAAATTTAACTACGATTATGACGATTTCCAAAACCACGACGGTGATCATCTTTCCAGTCATCCATTGCACGGGCTCTATCCAAATATTCAGTATCATCCCTCTCAATTTTCTCTTCTTTTTCAACTTCATCTTGTTCTTCTAATTCTTTCTCCATTTCTTCTGTACGATTTTGAAGAGCCATTTGTTGTGCTTTCTTAGTTTGTTCTGGATCCATCCAAATTCCTTCTCTTACTCTCTGTTCGTAGAATTCCTCGACAGTGAGTGTGGGTAAACTCGGATATCCAGCTCCATAAACGGCTTTCTGTACTAAATCTTTAGTAATTATAATAGGTTTGAGTGGTTTTGAAGTTACTGGGTGTTTTGGTTTTGCACCTTGTGCTTGAACTCCCTCATTTTCACGTTTTGCTAGATGTTCTAGTATTGCCTTTTCCTGGTCAATCGTTACTAGTTCATCTTTTGCTTCCATAACACAAGATTCAAGTAACTTGGAGTAAAATTCACGTTTAACATCATCATCAATATGTTCAGCTGATATAGCAATTTTCAATTGTTTAATTTGATCGGCAAGTTCTTTTTTTTCTCTATACTTTTTTAATTTGATTTCACGTTGAGTGGCCATTTTTTGAAGTTGTTCCAATTCTGTTTGCGGTGTTCGTAGCTCAACCTCATTTTTTTCAACTTCATTAGAGTTTTCTTGATCCAAGCCATACTCACAACATCGTTTGAGAAAATCTCTAAGCAAAGCAAAAATTCTCTCACTTAAAAATTATTTTTTCCTTTTGTAAAAAAACAATCCTTACCTGTAATAAATTTCCGCCACTTCAACACAATTTTTTCGATTATTTCCACACAATTTTAAATTTAATTGTGCCAAAAAGAATGGAAGTAGTAGATAACGCAAATCATTTGTTGCTATTTCTTCATGACTTTCATTTGAGCTAAATACTCCACACAAACTTACTAAGCGAGTAGCATCTTCAAATAAACCAATACATTTTTTTATGTCAGCCTGAAAAGAATCACTATTTGTCGGATCTTGACGGGATTCAAATGAATCATATAAATGATAAGCTTCATCAAAAATATCAATCAGTTTTCGATCGATTGTAACTTCTGACATATTTTTTTTTTTGGGACGTTTAAATTTCAATTAAAATAAAAATTCTAGAATACGATTGTAGCCGCAAAATGAAAACAATAACAAATAACATGAATTTGACAGTTCACATTATATAGGGTTGTGCACCACCTGCATTAATTTAAATTCATTTTGATGGTCTAAACATTATGTGTGAAGTTTGTCATAAAAGAGTCACAATTGTACGTAAAATTTTTCGGATTCAAATGAATGTAATTACAGGAATTTTTACAATATCGAATCCTTTAATTTTAGTGCAAATAATGAAATATTCCAACCACAATTGACTGGACAGGACTATAAAAATTCATTTCATGGGGGCTATGTTAATAGACAAACTTGACTTATCTTAGCAGTTTAAAACGGGTTTGAAAACTTGAGCTTAAGAAAATCAGACTCCTTTATCCAACTAACTTCGTTCTGATAAATCATTAAAAAGTTATAGACTCCAAAGACAGAGTGACGGCATGAAGTGGCTTACCTTGAATAGCTTCATTAATATCATGAATTCTGTTGGTGAATCTACTGCAGACTATCCAACTTTTTTATTGTGAAAATGTTCGTCGTCATATAAGCTTGCAAGGAAAACTGAACAAAACTTATACAGGCTCTGTGCTCTCATGTAAGGTGAATTTATAGTTGCAAGAAATTATTGAGTTCAGTTTTTTGAGATTGACAAAAAAAGTGAAGCCAATTTTTTTCACCTTTTTAGCCATTTTAAGTATGTTCTAGTCAACGCCATATTTTAAATAAGAAAAAATTATAACTTTATATCATTTGAAGTTTTTTGAAATTTCAAAAAGTCCTTGATCAACGAATTTTTCATTCTCTCCTTATTACAAGAAGATTCTCTTCATGGAATGTGTTCTCTGCATAAGTCATGTAATAAATGTAGCATTTTTAAAGGTTTTATCTTTTTCTATTTAATAAAGACATAATTTTTCTGATAGATTCATCGTTTTTATTACAGTAGAATAAATTAAAATGATATTTTTTTTACAACGATAAAATTTAAAAATAACAACATTTTCGTTAAAATTTAATTTATTTTAACTAGAAATTAACTTAAAATATTTTCATTATCGGACATAATATTTATAATAATGATAATAAGGATAACATTTTATAGATTTTTTATAAAGTATTATACAAACATAATATATGTATATTATATAAATATTGTAATTTCTTATAACTTTGATTTTTAATTTAAAAGCATTATTTAAGTTTGATGAAAAGGGAAGAATGGTTATTATTGTAAAATGTAATTATTTGCTTTATAATATTATTTGATGATGTTTTAATAGTAATTATAACGATTAACAAAATTTATATTTTAACTTAAATTTGAAGAGTTCTTTCTTCATCTTTTAAATATTAATTTCAGGAACTGGATATAAATGAAGGCAATTTGAGATGCCTTAAAAAGATTTTGAAATAATTGAAAATCTTTTCTCCTTCAGAATTTACATTATTCTATTTTGGCATATTAAAAAATATATCATTTATTAATAATTGAACATAAAACAGTCACTTTTAGGGTAATTGTTTTTTAAAGCCATTAGAAATTTTTCAAAAAATTTTGTTTCTTTTTTATTATTAGTATGTTTAATAGGTATTTTTTTTATTTTGTGAAAAGGCATTTTAAATTTTAAGCAATTATGTTCAATTGTTATTTAATTCTTTTTTATTATTTACAGTAATTCAAAGTCGAAATAAATTTCTTCGATTCATTAATTTCCTTTTTCTATCAAAAGTTCCTATCTACTTTTTTTCTAGTTTTAAAAAGATATATTAAAAGAATATAATAGTTTAAATACATTAAAATGTTTTTTTTAGTATATTATAATTATAATTTAATTTTTCCATAATCTTCATGAATAATATCAATTCGTCTGTAAAATTTTTATTATTTTATTATTCAATTTGTCAGAAGAGAGCTAATTGAGATTCTTATTCTAATTGATTCTTAAATTTATCTTTTTATTTTGTTTTTCAAGTCATTTATATAAGTAGCACTTTCCATTTAATTTAATTAATAAATTCTGTTTTAATTACATTTAAATAATTTTTGATTGACATTAAACATTTGGTTCATGCTACCAGCTGTTTATTTAGTTAATGATAAATCTTGTTTTTATGATTCTACCAAATGTTTGATGAATAGTGCATTCGCTAAAAAATGATATTGTTTATTAAATGTTATAGTATAATTTTTTCTTAATTTTTATGAACAAATAAATTATTTTTTATTACGATGATGAATCTTGAAGTTGAGCGCCATTTTTTCTCCATTTTTTTTAAAACTTCTTAAATTATAGTAAATTTGATTTTTAATTTGATTCATTGAAATTTATTATCATTTATAATAAACGACCGAGTAACTGTTCCTTAAATGAAACAATACCGGTTACAAATAATTTTTTTTTTTTATTATTAAAAGAATTATACGTTGATGTTATAATAAGTGGACATCATTTCCTAATGGGTAAAAATTTTCTTATTAATTAATGGTTTTAAAACATAAAAAAGAAACGCTTTTTTAACATAAAATTCTTATTTTAAGGCAAAACAGAAATTGATGAGTTCAAAAAAAATTAAAGGTAAAGGATGATTTATTTATCTTTTAATGTTCTTAAAAATAATGTTCGGCTAAACGTCTTTCATTTGGTTTTAATTTCTTGTTAATATGTATTCTCCAATAAATATGGTTAATATTTAATAAAATAAAAGATTCGACATCTCTCTTATGTTTGATAAGGTTTTGTCCTTTAATTTTTTCTATATAAAATTTTATAATAATTATAAACTCATATCAACTTGATTTTTTTTGTTTAGTATTAATTTTATTGACTTTACCATTATTTGAAACGTTTAATCTTTTTGAATTGTGTTACAAGAAAACGTGTTGAAAATGTATTTTATTAATTATTTTGGTATCCTTACTGTTGACTTTAACTCTCTTAGAGGTTTCCATTTGATGGTGCCTATTATTGTTGTTGTAATGATGTCCTTTACTGTCCAAATGCTATGTAAGCATTTTGATGAACATTATTGCAAAAACTACATTGACTATCAGCACCAACAAAACGAGCTGTTGGCGCGAAAACCAATCCTAAGATAAAAAATAAGTAAAAAAAATTATTCGAGATTAGGACTTTAAATTAAATAATTTATTTAATTTATGTGTGGTAACATAAGCAAACACAGCAGAAGGTTTAGTTTGTGGGGTTCTAACAGTGATCGATATATATAGAAATATTAAAAGTTAAAGACATCACAATTAAAAGCGGTGTTTACCATAATCTTTCGTAAGAAACAATCCAGTTGTAAGAAATAATTTGTCCGAAGAATTATGTTCATATAAGTTCATAAAGGCAAAGAAAAATTTATCATAAGCACAGAACTTTTTCAAATCACAAATTAATCTTTTGAAAGGTTTTAAATACAAATGATTTTAAGAAATGTGTCGGTAAACACTACTTCGAATTGTATAACCCTATTTTGAATTAAAATATTCAAACATGTAAAATAATTCAGTTTGAAATATCTTGTGTTTTTCAATAGCAAATAGATGTAATTTAGTTTACAGATTGTGAAGCTTTTTTTTTAATAGTTATTTAAAGCAAATTTTTGTCTTTGCAAGCACAACTAACATTGTTCAATCAAAATATCAATAGTCCATTTATTACACACCAATAGAATAGAGATAAACTTTATCCTTAATTTCTCAAATTTTCAACATTCAAATTCATGGCATGCTGGTAAATAGTCTTATCCAATTGTGGCACATCTAATATTTGTACTAAATTGTATTTCTTAATATGATTGAATAATTTTCTAACATACCTATATGTCTCTCTGTTATTGAGTAGGTTTGATTTAATTAGTGTATTTTGTGATATTTGTAAGTGAAAATTTGTATTTGTGAATTTATTTAATTTTTTAAAATTTTTTTTAGCATTGTTACAGGTACAATTTAAGATGATGTAGCATTAATGGTGATAGCATTTAAAAATTTAATTAAAAATAAATAAAAAAGTAACACTTTAGAATTATGTAAAGAGGTTTAAAAGCATTTAAATTTAACTTAATCCTACTTCAAATTAATTTATCAATTCGTAACAATTGTTCTAAAATTTACACTTAGCTTGAATATAATGTAGCCTTTTTAGCTTAAAATTTAAAATTAATTCGAAGTAATTCTTATAAAAGAAAACAGTTCAAAAAACTTTTAATTGTTCAATGTCTACTTAATAGTGTATTAAACTATTGAAGATTTGTTAAGCAAAACACTTTATAAATTTTAAAAGTTCGTCAAAGTGGTATTAGAGCTTACCTTTACTTGTGGACTGACAAGGTATAACAATGGGTTGGCCCTTAATCTTTCTGATTCATCAATTCTTCTTCGGACCTCCTCACGGCGTGCTGATCCTAAAGCAGAAACTTCTTCTCGACTCATGATACCGCTGTTATAGGGGAGTTGTTGCACATCTGGAAGTGACTTTTTTCGCTGTAGTGTTACATTAACTGGAATAGTCTGTAAGGAAATAATAAGTTATTTGATAAAAAGTTTTTCATTTTAAATGAAGCTAAAATAATTTGTTTTTATTTCAAAATGATAATGCTTAAAGACCTCAACAGGCGGTGTTTCTATCCAACTCTCTGAGGCACGTCTTGCCAATAGAGCTGGTGAAAACATAAGATCTTCTTCTTCCTCATCTTCTTGGTACCACCTCATCCTTTCAAGGAATGAAAAATCGTTGTTAATTTTGGAAAAAATAATGAACAAATATTTATTACATTATGTTTATCTCACTCTGGTTTATATAGCTTGTTGTTTATGTTTTTAGTTGGATTTTAAAAAAGATGATACGGAAATTATTGGTTCTTATTAATAAAAAAGTTCAATTTACTTTTATATTTTGAAATATTTAATTACTACAAGAAACGTCTTGATACTTTTTAGTAATATTTTTTATTTATAATATATTTTCTCATTTTATAAATCTGAATATTGTTTCTCTTAATCGACTACACTTAATTCTCTAATAAATGAATTTTGGCAAATTTACAATAAAATTTAGTAAGTCGGGTTTGATATTCAATAAATTTTTTTTTGAAATTTTTTATTCAAACCAAAAAAAAAAAATAATAAAAATAGGGAGATTTTACTGTTAGACTGTTAAAAGTAAATTTGAGTAGATCTATTTTTTTTTCTTTGAACATTAATGATTGTAATGGTGAAAGTAAATATGTTTCAATATTTATATCTTAAGGTTTTTTTTTCTTTGTGTATTTGTATTTATATAAATTCTTAAAAATTAAATACCACAAAACAGGTTATATTAAAGATCTATTTTTATGTTTTGGCATTTATTTTGATTTAAAGTAAAATATGTTTTCTCTTAATTAAAAATAATTTCTTCACGCTCGTTTTCTAAGTATTGTTGTAATAAACAATTCTCTTCACGTAAAGTTAAATATCAAATTAATTTTTATTTTATTCTTAATAAGTATTCATTCGATGACACTTTTTGACTATTTGAATGAATTTGCAACATTTAATCAAAGTGTTATCTTATATTTTTGCTTAATAGAAGACAATTTTCTGCTTATATGTTGTTTAATCTTGTGTCGAAATAAAATATAGAAGTTTTTAAATGTTTATCTGGTACTTTATTCAATTTTAAAATAAATAAAAGATTAACCAACGTTAACACAAATATTTTATAAAAACTCCCTATCTTTTTAAACAAACAACATATTAAACGACAGCTATATAACAAAATCAAGAAAAATAATTTTAAAAATGGTTTGTTCAGTTAATGAGATTCACTGAAAGACTAGAAGAGAGTTTCTTATTCATATTGAAAAGGTAAAATTGTTTTTAAAAAGAGATGATTATCTCAAAGTTAGTATTTTCTCATTTTCTTTTTACATTTTCTCTCAGGAAAATCTATTTGTATTAGATGATGAATAGTAAGTTAAAAACAAAAGAGGGAGTCTGGTGATTCGTTTTGAGTGGAAATTTCTGAATGTAAAAAGCATGTTAATATGAATTTCAATGAAATCATTTTTTTTTTGTGGCGGCAGAATGATGGCCTATTTTTAGCTCTACCGCACGAGTTCATCATCATCAACAGCACATTCAAACAACTATTCAATTTTTTTATTTCAAACTCTATTATCTTATTGTGTGACTAAAAAATTTAATGTTTTTTTACACATTGCATAGTGATAAAATATGAAACTAATAAAAATGTTTGTTAATTTTAATACTTTTGAATATTGGATAAAAGTATAGGTAGCTTTTCACAAAGGTAACTCCATTATTCGATATTTATGCAAAACCAGATGGTACCAAGAAATGGTATAAAATGCAATTATAACTTAGCTCTCTTACCTTAATTCCTCTTCCTCGTCCTCCACCTCCACCAGCACTTCGTCCAACTACTGAGTTAGGTTGTACTGGAAGTGGCGCCTTTATTGATCCCAAATATAAACTTTCAGTGCGTTTTGGTTGGTTTAATGATGGTACAATATCCTGCCCCAATGTACGTTGTCTCAAAATAACATCTTCGAATGGTGATTGTGGTGTTGGCGATGTGACAACAGTTTGACCAAAAGATGGTGTTCCGGCTCGTGAACCTAATCCTGTAGGTACAGAACCATTAATATTTGAAGGAACAGGTGTTGTTCCTCGGAATTGAGATCCGGCTCGTGCACTTCGTTCTGGTGGTGTTTCAAGACCTACTGATGATTCACGTGGTGTACTGTGCAATGTTGCTGTTGTATGAATTGTCCTATCTACTGATGGCTGTCTAGAGCCGCCTAATCGACTAGCTGCACGAGTATACCGATCAATTGAAGAGTCTCGACTTGGTGGTCTCTTATAGTGATCAAAGTAATCTATGGATGATTGACTTATTGCACCTAGTAACGGGCGACCACTATCGGACACCAATCTAGAATTGCGCCGAATTGTGGCTGGTCCAGGGCGTTCTGTCTCCTCTTGATGTTGATGTATCGGTGATTGTTGTTGTTGTAACATTTGTTTAGATTGTTGGGCAAACCCATTACCATAAACTGGGTTGTAATCTGAAGATTGCTGTTGAAGACTGGACATTCCAGAGTTTGGACTGTAAGATTGTAATTGATGTTGATCTACAAAACTATTATTTTGTTCTGGATAAATGCCTGGTGGTTGAGGTTGCGTAAATTGAATCGAAGACTGGTTATAGTCTTTTGGGGAATTATTATAGTTTTGCTGCGCATAAGGAATATTTGGTGGGGAGAGTAATTGTTGATTTTTCTGCAATGATGGACGCCTTGGTGAATTTTGTTGCAAAGAAGTATTTGGTGGTGTCTGTTGTTGATTTGTTTGATTATAAATTTCTGATTTTAAATTATTCTGCATAGGTATTTTTTGTGAATTCTGGCCACCGTGTGATATCTGTTTATCTAAAATTGGTTGATCAAATTGCGATAAATTTGTTTTACCAATGTCAGGATCTCCTGCACCAGCTGTCGTCCTAAATCTATCTCGGATTCGTATTCGTTCAAAACGTTCCAATAAAGCAGGCTTAAAGTCTGGCGCAAACTCTCGAGCAGTTGCTATGGCTACATCAGAATCTACTCGAGCATGATCAGCTGCAAGATCAGCTGATTCAGCTTTTCCTCGCGAGGTTGCCGTTCTAGAGATTGCAATATCAGCTTTTTGTAATGCATATTTCGAGGCACGTTGTGCTGAGTTTACCGCCGCATCAATACGCTCCCTGAACTTCGAAGACCGTATTAGAAATAAATGTTTCTTTTTTTGGCTCGTAATAAGAATATTATTTTTATATTTTCCTTCCTCTTTAGTACCGTCTCTAAATGTAGTAACACCATAACCGTATTTTTTATTATTAAACCATTCTCCCTCATATCTGCCCGCATGAATAAGAAAAAATAAATGTACTCAAAAATATTTTCTTGTACTTACCAGAAAAATAATACAATTTTTTTATGATTTTTATTTTAATTCTTACCTCAGTCCATCACTACGCTCTGAAATGCCATAACCACATCTTTTATCGTTTTTCCACTCTCCCATATATGTTTCAGTCACACTTCCATCTAGATGCTCGTCTTCAACAACAAAACTTGCATTTGAATCTGTATAAAGTGATCTATTGATCGATAATGTATTAGAAAAAATATCGAGTGTGGATGTGGTGAAAGTAATTTACTTGTTTGTCATATTTGACAATGAAGATTCAGTGCTGATCCATGAAGCTGAAGAGGCAGTTGACCTAATGCTACCAGACATTCCTTTTTTTTCTAATTCTCCTGTACTCTTTTGTTTCCTTATTTTTAAACCCTTCAGATTATTGACAACAAAACCATTAGTATTACACCGTTTCGTGGGTGGTCAAATACAAATTTTATTATTTAAAAAATGTCTACTCACAGATAAAAGTCCTTTTCTTGTCTTTTCTACTAAACTATTTCTACGTGGAGGTGGATCATCTGAACGCGCTTTTAGTACAAATCCACCTCTGGCATCATCTATACGATGGGTTCGTTTTTCTGCAGGGTCTGGAGTTGGCGCAGCTACACTACTGGTACCATCATTACTACGCAACGAAGTCATTGATCCACGATTTTTTGGACGAAAACGTGATGCAAGTCCAAATGGGGCAGACTGTCTTACACCATATCCATGACGCATTCCTCTCATCCACTGTCCTTGGTACGTGCCTAATCAATTTAATAGATCAAATATACAAGTATTAAAACAAAGAAAGATGTAAGACGAATGAGGTCAAATGTTTTTAACAAGAAATGACATTCACTTTTTGTACGTTATGCAAAATTTAAAGTACTTTTAAACTTGCTTTTATTTTTTTCAACATTATCTATAAAATTGAGCTATAAGATTTTATTATAACGAGATTTTTACTGTGACTATGAATTTTATATTTAATTATTTTCATTTAATCATAAGAATAATAGTAATTTGAAATCTTCTCAACTTACCTCCATCAGCATATGTTTCGGAACCATAGCCATCCTGTAAACCATTTGCCCAAGTGCCTTCATATTTGGCAGTTGAAGTAGCACTTTGTCTAACACCATAACGTCCTTTATAGCCTTGTGTCCATTCACCACGATATACCCACCTGCCGCGTGTCTCTACGCCTAGACCATGTCGCTTCCCATTTTGCCAATGACCTTCAAATGAAGACCCACTAAAAATAATTACGAATTTTATTATTATCGAAAAAATATTAACTTTGTTTCAATTTTATTGAATATTGAATGAAATCAATGAATGAAAAATTCATCTCACCTTGGCCATACATAAACTCCAGACACCTCGAAACCATAATGCCACGCACCAGAATATGCTCCTTGATTTTTAGGCCCTGTGCAAACACCATGGCCATGCGCTTTACTATCCTCCCAACCACCACAATAAGTACCTCCATCTTCAAAATCAAATCGCCCTCCAGTTACTGTTGTTTTACCACCACCACTTTGGTGAACTTGTCCAATGTGAGCCCCTGGCGATAAAGGTGCATCACTATCTGTTGCTCCGTCATAATGTTGTTGTGTGATGTCGGTTGAGTTTTGTTGCATTGTCTTTTATTAATATTTTCTTTTTTTTCTTCTTTCCTTGCACACTTTTTTATGAAATAATTTAAAATGTGCAATTTGCAATAGTTGATAATAACGATTTAGTATCTTGGTGGATAACTCAAGTATTATCGATGGATAATTTCACAGAGTTTTCTTTTGCCGATTCTTGTTGTTGTTATATTTGAAATATTAGAGCTGTTGCTTCTGCGTTGTAAAATGCATAAAACTTAATTTAATAGACATAGTAAACATTTATTTATTAAATATGGGTTATATCATAAACGAAATAAAAAGGCACAGTTCAAATTTAAATATCTACTCAAATTTATTTCACTCAAAATCAGTCGTCACGTATGTATCATTAAATTGTAAGCCCTTTACAATCTAATCCTATATACTAATCCATTTATTCTAAAGAAGATAATTTTAAACTTTAAAAAATAGAAAAACATGTTCCATACATATTTAATAAAACTAACTTAAACGGATAAAGAAAAAAGGCAAATTAGATTAAATAAAATTAACAATGATGTAAAATATTGACCTAACATTTCATAAAATAGACAATATAAATTATAACACAGTAAAACATATATGTTCAAGTTGTTTGGCTTATTAAAACAGTTAATTTAATTTAAATAAGAGCAAAAAAACATATAAAAAGGCGCAAAGTTCATTGAATTCGTGGTACTCAATTTTACATATATGTAATACCTCATTCAAAGGCAGAAGGAGAAAAACTTGATGATTAATATAAAAATTTAGATTTTAATATTTATTCATTTCTGAGTCAAAAGAATTGGTTTTAAATTTCATATATTTTATAAAAAAATTTAACAAAAGTATAATGAAAACAAAAAAATGTCAAGAACTTCTTAAATTCTGTATATACAAAATTATTGTTTGATAGTAATGAATATATTATGTAAACTTTTCATTCTCAAGAGAACATTAAAATGCTCGACCATGTAGGGTTTATATAATATTTAAACTGGAAAGCAAAAAAGTTTCCAATTTTTTGATTCAAATTCTTTGCATAAATATTATCTTAAATTTTTTATTATTAAATTTATGTGTCTAGATTTCTACTTCGTCATGCCCAGCTTATTTATTTTTCTTATTGAATCATCTATATACTTTTTTATAACGATTTCAAGCGGAAATATTAACCTTGAAAACTCTCATAGTAATGTTCGGAATGTGAAGGCAACTTTAGGTCGATTGATGCTTTCATATTATTTTAGTTTAATTTTTCGTAATGAAAATTAATATAATGTGATAGTACGGCGCCTCACTGTGAATAAAAGAATTGAAAAGAAAGATGTTCAAATGTATGTTTTTTTGACACAAATTGCAAAACATGTGTGACAATATAAATAATGACGAACCTGTTGTATGAACTGCGTGTTACCAAAGTTTTCATTATCGTTATAATAATTTGACCTTTATTTTCTATTTATACGTTAAGTTATGATGAGTTCGATGCATACTTAATTGAGTTAGAATCTACAGGAGAAAATAACATCTCAAAAAGTAAAATTCGTATTTTTTTCAATTTTTTTTCAAATTGTATTGTTCTACTTTGAACCTGCTTATTTTTTTTAATAAAGACAAAAAAATAATAGAAAAGAATTTATATACTACTTCACAATATTGCGATACGCTGTTCAAAAGATTTATTCAATACATTTTTTGACACGCTCTAGTTTTATTTGATTTATAAAAAATTTGCACCCGCTTAAACCAACAAGTGTTCATTTTGTGTTATTAACATGTATTAAAAAATCGTCATCAAGGGACGTATTTGCACAAATGAAAATATATTTGATTTGTACTCTTTGAATTAAAAGAAAATATAATATGAGAGACACACAGTCGAGAAATTACATTCAAAATGTGAAAAATAATAATAAATGCAGAAAAGAGAGTTTTCACAAAAGATTATCTCAGACTCTTTTTGTTTGTATCTGATTTTATTTCTATTTAATGATATTTATACATTTTGTATATTATTTTTAGAATATTATTGCTTTTATATATATTTTTTTTAATTATTTAGTATGTTGGTCTGTAAAGAGTTATTAGTATTTAATTTTTTGATTTTTTTTAATAATCATAAAGGTTAAAAGTACTCAGCACCTTAGAACCAGCTCTATTAAGAAGATAAAATTTCAAAATGACATTACAGAACCGAAGTGTTTAATCAAAGCTCCATTAAATAACTTTTGGAGTTTCTAGAATTGAACTATGTAATATTTAATGCGATACTTTCATCACTGAAGTATGATTTTCAACTAATTAGATATTTAAAGGATAGCGATAGGTAACATAACTTCTCAGAAAACTTCTTTAATTTAAGTATAGATACTTTGTTAACTTTATGATTTTTTTCTTTTTAGTATGTTTTGATTCATATTTCATAGAAACAAGATCTTTTTTATCACTTTAATTTTCTATTGAATGGTCCTTACAACTTTTATTAAAAAAAAAAATAAAAAAACATGAGGCGGTGAAAACGAGAAGAAAATCAAGTTTTTCTTTAAAAAAAACTCTTGTGTTCAAGAAGCTTAAGCTTTATGAGAGTTGTATCATAATAAAAATGAATTGTATAATTGAATTGTATGGTAGTGAAAGGATTATCAGTATTTCGAAGTATACTTTCTCCTGTAAGTTGCACATTATTTAAACTTCTAGAGATAACTGGACTTCTGTTGATCACAGATCATAACTTAAAATACAAACGAATGTATAAATAACTAAAAGTTAATCGGTATAAAAATGACCACTATAGAATTCATCAAGTCCATGATGGTGTCCTTGTAGAACCTTTCATCCACTCATTTAATTAAACGTCTATTGTCTGTATGGATCTGAATCTTCTATACTTTAAAATTAATGGTGACAAAAGTGTTTATTTAAGTGAAAATTTCAAGAAAAATTCTAGGGTATTAAGGATAAACGGTTTCATAGCCTAGTAGTGGGCGTATCCAGCGATGTCACGTAAAAATCGGGAGTACCGGTTCACTAATTTTGTAGTCATTTTTTCCAGAAGGTATTAATTTTCAAAAAAAAAATTTTACTAAAAGAGTGTTCAAATGAAAAAATTCAAAAAAATTATTACAAAAGATTCGTTCAAAATTTCCGAATTTTTCGGGAAAAGTTTTTGGAAAATTTTAGCTACCGGTTCTATAGAACTCTTTACATTACATCGCTGGGCGTATCATATTCCATCTCATTAGTGCCAAGCTTGATTCCAAAAATTATTGCAACCTAAATGAGTTTTTAAATGTTTATGATTGCTACAGTGACTTTATAACGGGTTTTCCCATATTATGTTAAAAACTTCATAGAGATTTAAATTTAAACTATTTATGAATGAAAAGAATGACGCTCTTTTAAATTCAAACTATTGAATAACATCCTTTTTCTATGATTTTCATTCTTACTTAAAAATAGTTACCTTTTCAATTGGAGCTTAACAAGAAGCACAAAATGCATGTTTCCTATTCGGTTTTGAAAATCTTATATTTGTATTCCTTTTTATACACTGCTTACACTTATGATGATAGCATTACGACATGTTTGAACTTATTTACGTTTTTTCATTTACAAAATTTAAATTTAATCATTGTTTTAAAATTTCACTAATTTAAGTAAATCACCATAATTATAACTTTTTTTTAATAATGTTTATAGGTCTTTACTTGCAATGCATTATTAGGTCATTATTCTGTAAAATAAATTTATAATTTTCTCTTTTTTTATATAAAATTTTATTCACGGAATTTAAAAATAAAAAAAAATAGTAATAGACTTCTTTAGAAACACAATTTGCACATTTACTTTGACTCATCTATGGCCATCTGTTTGATTGTATGAAAATGAGCAGGTTAATTTTTGTTTTTTTTTAAATTAATATTTTCAAATTTATTTTTCGATGTATTGTATTTTATTTTCTTTCATATATTTGCTATTATTAAAATATTTTCGTTGTTAGTGCTACTGCCATACTAAAAATATTCCGTCTAATTTTTTTTTAAATTTAAAAGATTTTTGTTCACTCAGCCGCTCAACTCACAACTTAGTAGGCACATTTATATTAAAGATAAAATATTTGTTATAACTAGCATTATAATACCTTCATTATGCTTAAACTTTCTTAGGTATTTGCTAAATTATCTTTCTCACAAATGAATAATACTAAATTAAATTAGTCACAAATTGATTATATTCTTTTTCTCAGATTTAAAGTAAGAACCCTAATTAATAATCAAATTGACTCCCCAGTTTTCTATATAATTGTATTCATTTTCTTTTTTACTATTGATGGCTGTTTGTCTCTCTCTCTCTCGAGGTCGCCTGATAAATCCGATTAGATCTACTATCGCAAAATATACTGCGAGAATTTATTTAATGAAACATTTATAAATAAAACTAATAAAGCAGACGCCTGGTATATGGTAATGAACCAACATTAAAAATTTTTGCTATTTTATTCAAAAGACTCAAATAAAATGTCATTTCGTGTATGTCTCTTTTTTATTAAAATTTAAGAATTATTTTGTTTTGTTTAATAGTATTTGTGAAAGATATTTTTATAAGTGCACGTCTTGGTCGTTGTCACTATTTTTCGAAGAGAAAATGAAAAATAAAGGTAATGTATATCTAAGTTGTTCTATGACTATATGATAATTTATTCAAATATTTACAATGTAATACTTTTATTTTTACACTTTTAGCACTTAACATATGTAAAAAAATTATCTCAATAAAAATCATACATTTTTCTTTAATTTTTATGAATTATGATAAATATGATAGAAAGCATTTTAAAAACAATTGAACAAAATTGAATGATTGCGTTGTAATAAAACCGTTGGTATTTTATTTCATTGAAAAAAGCTCAAAAATATAATCGTCTTAATGGCCAATTTGTATGAGAAAACTCATAATAGTTTTCAGGCAGTTCTAGAACTTTACAATCAAATGTTTAAGCCTATAAATGGAATCCTGTATGATTAAACAGAGGAGGTCAGAGGATTGATTGATTGATTGAGATCCTAGTACAAAATATTAATTCATGAGCTCGGTCCAATCGAAGTACACTTTTCAAAACCGTCGAGTTTTTTAAATTTAATTTTTCTAAGAAATGTTTATAATATAATAAATATTTTAACTTGCTTTAACTTAATCCTCTACATTAGGTTTAGTTTTACAATCCTATTGTTGCCCTCTACTTTGGAGATTTATTAAATTTTCCAGCTGATTTTTTTATTATCTATCAATATTTTTGATGGATCCGTAACTAAAGTGTGAAGTCACACTATTTTTCAAATAAGGAATACAGTTTTCTCTTTCTCTTCATCTTCAAACGATAGTTTTTTATTCTTTAAATTATTCAAGAAGTAAAACGTTCACAAAAATACTTAAAAAAGGCATGAGAATTGTAAAAATGTTTCCAAAATTGAAAAATATTTAATTAATGCATCAATTTGTTTTATTTTATGTACTTTTATGGATGGTTTTTAATGTATTTCGTATATATTACGCACATATCACTAAGTTTTTTATTCACTGGAATGTGATGAGTAAAGTTGTGAATGAAGTTCTAATAAAAATATAAGTAAAGTTTATTTCTGAAGAAAAAATCGAAAAACTCAAATTTGGAAATTTTTTAACAAATGATTGAACCCAAAATGAAAATAGTAATGAAATAATTCTTCTACTCATCACTAAAAAGAATTATTTTTTTAACATCACAAACTATTAAGACAAAAGTTCAATAGAGGAAATATGTACTTAAAACATGTGAATTTTATTACAATGAAATCTTTTTTTGCTTTTGGCAATCTTCTCAACTCATCTCTCTTCTTGATTTCTTTGCTCAAATTGTTTTGTTTTTTTCTGCTGAATTTGTTAGATTCTGTGTTAAGTTGTAGTCATAATTTTTATAGGCTAACTTTGTGCTTTGTTCATTATTATTTCTTTTTTATATCTATTAATAGGTTACCCAACATTTTAATGGCATTTAAAAAAAACTTTCTGTTTTTTCTGTATTTCAAATATTTTTTTTTTTATTTCAATTCTTACTTTGAATTATATTTTAGCTTTGATATAAAATTAAATGACTTATAGTCAAATATCATTAAGTCTCTTTTGAAACTTCAAAATTTTGACATGACTTCATTTGCAAAAAAAAGAAATTTCATTCACATAAAATGTTGATTTTTATGAATGTATTTGTTTAAAATCCATTAAATTGCTTATTAGTTCATAACATCTGGATGTTATTTTTTTTCTTATTCGTTTCATTCAGGAAAATGTAAAATAAATGATTAAACTGCACAAACACACTTAAAATTAAGAAAAATTTGCGTTAAATTGCTGTAGTTAAGAATAAGTTTCATAAATTAGTATCCTAAACGAGTTTGTTTAGTATATTAGTATTTTGACATAATTGTATGTGGTTCAGTCAAAGATTTTCACATTTTCACTCATCATGACATTTACTCGCATACATTTTTTTTACTTTTCTCCCTCTCTCACTCACTGTTTTGAACTCAAAATTCAGTGATGAAATATTTTTTTTTAGTAAACTAAAATAACAGAATTACACAGAAATTCACATAAAATTTTTATAATAAATGAAAACTTATGAGTCAATTGATTAAAGTGAATATTTTTTTTTATATATTAATCACTTGAAAATTGATTTAAGAAATCAATTTTAAATTTTTTTTATGTCAACACAGCAAATTTTATTTCAATTATTACGAATATCATATAATAAATAGATTTTTACTAATATAATTTACACATATGTTAGAAAAAAAAATTAAATTTGATATATTAATGTTAATTTTTAAGTACCTAAACTATTAATGAATTAATAAATAATTTACAAATCAAATTGAAAAACACTGATTTACTTTGTTAGGAAAAACATTTTACTCAAATTGAAGTTCAGAACATAGAGCATGTAGTAACACGAATTTTTTTCTCAATAAATTATATTCGATATAATTTGATTCGATTTATTTGATTTCTTTTTTTTCAATAGAATTTTCGTTTTCACTTTTTTTAATAAAGTGTCTTTTTTCGTAATGTATAATGAGTCGTGAGCAAGAACACTTTTTTTTTTGTTTGTTATGTTTTTTTTTTTTTGTTAATGAAAGGCCAATTTTTTTTCTTTATATTCTGAAAGTGTAGAAACTAAATACAATTAGTATGAATGATGATGATTAAAACTCAGAAACGAACTCAGCGGCACTAAATTAAAGTGTATGAATCTCGCATTAATTTTCCTCTAAAGTAAGGAAAACACAGCTGTCTGTGAGTCAAATACACAGTTTTTCTCTTTTGAAAATATCACCAGTAATAAAGAGGGGTTGGGAAATCTCTTTGACTACCTTCATTTCTCAATTAATTATTCAGTATCCATAAGTATTGTATGATAAAAAGGAGATATGTTTATTACACATTTATATACGTATGAATCGATTTCATGCTTGTAAATTGAGAGAGTCCCGACACCAGCCATTTTATTACGCCACAATCAAAAGTTTTTTTTTATATAAATTGTATGAATCTTAAATATTGCTTTAGTTTCTGTAAATATCACGGTAAATTACATACACATAAAAGGATTTTCTTGACAAGTTACTTGAAAATAAAATTTACTTTACACGATTTACATTAACACTAAATTCATTATTTTTTTTAATGACACCTTGATACATCAATAAAATTTCTATTAATTCACTTTCAAATTTTAGGTTTTCATTAAGAAAATTTTATTTTACTATACAATATTTTTTTTTTGTAATTCTTCTGTTTATGGTAAAGTTTTTCTTTTTGTTCATAAACCAATATTATTAATAATTATATTATAATATTTTGATTCATTTGAGACTCTATAGGTTTAATTCTACCTTTTTACTATTATTTTATATATATTTTATTTCTTTTTTAATTTTAAATATATATATTTTTTATTAACATAAATACAAATCACTAATTCAACCCATCACAATCACACTCAAAAAACTGTTCTGATACCAAACATTTGTTTCTAACAATGTTAAATTTTCATCATCAATTTTCTCTACGTATGAAACCTTGTACATTTCAGTGGCTACACATGATTCACAAATTTCTTACTTCAATGAGAATTTTATTTTTCAGAGAGGACGAAACTATTTGAAACCAAACTGTTAAAAAAAACCAAGTACTTGAAACGCGTGTTTTACTTTGGTATAGAAAGAAAACAAAATATACGGTATTACCAAACAAACATATACGAAAAATATGCGAAAATGAAAAAAATACAATTTAATTTTTTTTTACGTATTAAACATATTAATTTTTATGTATGTATCTGTCTATTAAGCTTAATGTGAGAGAAAGGTAACAGAAAAACTCAGACTCACTTTATATTTGCACTGAAACAGTGTATTTCAAGTCTATAAATTTGTGTTCAAACAAGAATTTTTTAATAAAAAACCAGATATGTAGCTTTAATTCTAAAGTGAGCGCGAATCACATGTTTCTATTTTGCCAATATGAGTACACAGACCTATGGTCCCTTAAAAATATGAAATTTATTATAAAAAAATGTTTGTATCCGCCCTAAGGACCAAAAAAGACCTATACACTTGAATTGGTAAAATGAATTGAATAAAAAAAACTTGTGATTGGCACATACTTAAAATGAAAAGCAATATACATATTGTGATACATGTGAAAATTTTATTTATTTAAAAAAAACCCTAAATTTTCTTTTCACATCATTAGTAATACTTTTACTTAATTTATCATATCAAACTTAAAACTTGTTTATAAGCTCATTTTAACCGTTATCCAAAAAATTTGATTTTTCTTTTCAAGTGGTGGTTTATTGAACTAAATATGTAAACAAATGATTTAAAATGTCAATTCTCAATTATTTTAGCATGCAGGGTTCAGATTATCGTGAGAATATAAACATGAAAATGTTTTGGTGCATCAAAAATTATAAAAAATACCCTTTTATATCACAAAAATAAAACATATCAGCATTTATGTTTAAAATGAATATGTAGTTTATCCATAGGCAGTAAATATAATATATATTTAAAAAAAATCAGTTGAGATATAAACGTTTTCATAATGAATGAAAAGTAAACAAAAATTGGCTCGTATGTTAAATACACTCATAGTAATCAAATACCTTTCAATAAAAAATATTAGTATAAAAATCTAAATTAACAATCAGTTGGTCGATTTGTTTAGATGCGAATTATTCGAGACTAAATACATGGGGTCTCAAGAAAATGTTTTTAACCATAGTTTTTCGTATGTATTCACTATTACAATAATTTTATTAGCTAGTACTTTTGACCCAAGTAGTCAACAATCTTGTGATAAAACTCGAAAAGTTTTCACTAAATCATGGGGAGAACTGTCAGACTCAGATGGCACAACCAATTATACAAAGGTAAATTTAAATTCTAATAATATTTGAGGAAGTAAGACCATCACAATGAATTTCGTTTTCAGGATTCACACTGCGAATGGCTTATTCGAGCTAAAAATACGTCTCAGTTTATAACATTAAAATTTCGCTCAATTTTCACGGAATGTGCCTACGATTATATATTTGTCTTTGATGGAGATTCATATTCAACGTCTACCTTATTGGGAAGTTTTTCAGGAAAAACTGAGCCACAACCAATTGTTGCTTCATCTGGAAGTGTAAGTTCTTTCAAATTTACTTGAATTTTGAATGAAAGCTTTCAATTATTTAATTTGCATTTTGTACTAAATTTAATGAAACTTCTCTGTTTCTTACATCATTTGTTTATCAAATTAATTATCACCAGTCAAAGATTACTCTTTTTCAATATATAGACAAAATCTCATTTAACACTACAATATATATGCAAAGTTGATTTCCTTATTAAATTTTTTTCAGATGTTGATATTATTGTATAGTGATACAAATTATGTACTTGATGGTTTTAAAGCAGAGTATTCAATAACCAACTGCCCAAATAATTGTTCCTCGCATGGAAAATGTGTAAATCATAAATGCATTTGTAGTGGAAATTGGATCGGTGATGATTGTAATAGAAATATGTGCCCTGAAAAGTGTCATGTGAACGATAATCAGGGAAAATGTATGAAGGAACGTTGCCAATGTTCTCATGAATATTCAGGAAAAAGTTGTAGTCTTAAAAAAGATAATCCTATTAGTAATGAATACCACTGGTTAAGTGATAGCTATGATGGATTCTATCCAAGAGCCTCACACTCGGCTATATATAATGAGAAGACTGATTCCTTATATGTTTTCGGTGGCTATGATTTGAAAAATGTAATGGATTCATTACAAATTTATCGTTTTGATAAAAGTCAATGGGAAAATGAGTATGGTATGAAATTGAAGAATACACAATCCAGAGATAAAATTGATACCACATTGTTAAGAGCAGTACTAGATAGTACAGATGAAAGTTCAATGTTCGGGTTGAAAGATCGATCATTATTCAAAAATATCCTTCTCTCTGTGTCTGATAGTGAGATTAAACTCAGAAGAGCTCGTTCCAATTTAAATAACACTACTATTAATACGGAAAATTTTGATCAAATCATAGAAGGACCTAGACCTGGTCCAAGATATGGACATGCTGCTAGTGAAAATGAAGGTATTTTTTTTTTTGATTAATACAAATTAAAAGTTAAATCAATGAATCGTTTTACAGATGGTTTTATTTTGTATGGTGGTAAAACTGCATCAGGGAAACTGTCAAACGAGCTTTGGTTTTTCAATGTATCTGCTTCAAAAGGCTCACAATGGTCATTGAGAGCAGTAAATTCAGTAGTCAAGCCACCGGCGCTTGTGCGACATACTTTGACTTTAGCTAAAGATTACTTGTACTTATTTGGTGGAAGTACTTCAAGTGGTGATTTTTCTTCCAGGTAAAGAAATCTAGGTTAAAGTAAAGATAATAATAATCAATAAATATGATCACTTTTACACAGGATGTTCAAAATCAAATTATCGAATCCATATGATGAACAATGGATAGAAGTTAAATGTCGTGGTGGAAAATCTCTAGATGTACGAGTTGTTGCACATACTACAGTATTTTATGAACCAATAAATTCTTTATTGGTCTATGGTGGAATAACTACAGGAGTTGCTCGTTTTTCCAAATTGTCAGATAGAATGTTTGCGTTTAATTTAGAAACTCAGTATTGGGCAGAGATTTTATATCCAAGAACATATTTACGTGATAGTTATGTTCCAAGAGAACGTGCTTTTCATACTTCTGTTATATCTGGAAATTATTTAATAATTTTTGGAGGCTATTCACATCGCCATAATAAGGAAGAAATTTGTTATGATAATCAAATTTATTTATATCATCTTGGATGCCACACATGGACTCATCCAGATGTTCTTGGACATGCAACGAATAATTCAAGGTATCCAAAACGTCAAGGAGTGTTTGCTCATGCATCAGCGTTGAGACAAAACACACTTTTATTAGTGGGAGGATATCATGGAAGTGTTAATGGAGATTTACTTGCATATACAATACCGCCAATGATATATGAAAGTCAAGATCCTGAAAGTAAATGTCACAACTATCAACAAAATGAATGTTTATCCAATACTGATTGTGGTTGGTGCAGTGCCGATAGTACTTGTTACGGAAGAACTGTTGGAGCAAATTGTACAACTAATCTTCAAACAACTCGATGTCCTGGTATATGTCAGTCTTTAGGTGATTGTCAGTCGTGTCTCATATTAGGAAAATCAGCTAGCAGTAAAAAATATAGTTCTGTAGCTCAAAAACTTGGATTAGATAAATGTACATGGTGTGTACAAAATGCAAGATGTCATCATAAAGATGACTATGGTATTTGTGGAGAAGATACACCATCACTCGATGTTGGGTGGTGGGGCAAACAAGGTATTGAAATCACAAAGGCAGAGGAATGTACTCAAAAAGATAAACGTCCTGGATTGACACTTTTGAGATATCTCTATCCAGTTGATTTTAATATGCCTGACGCGATATCAATCATCAATGCAACAATGGTAGATTTCAATCTTCCTGCTACTAGCACACAAACTGAGCAATTATTTAGTGGAGAAATTGTTACACGTTTATTAGGCTACATACGTCCTCCAGAAAATTGGAAAAATTCAGGCGAAAAACTTTGGGTTTGTTCCAGTTACTCGCAAGCTGAACTTAAAATAGGTTTAAAAGATTCAAAACATCAAAAATTAGCAGCTAATATAACTACCGATCAAACAAGTTGTGTTCAAGCTGATTGGTCCGCATTGGAACCAGGAAAGATTTTTATTGATCTTCAAGCAAAAAGATCAATGACAAGCCAAAATCAAGCTCATAGCAAAATAGGATTACAGCATAATAGAACGAATGATGGAGCAAGAGCTTTTACATTTGAGTATTTAGAACCGTTTTCAAATGACACCTGCAGTTTTTATACAAATTGTTTACATTGCTTATCGTCATCTAGTTGTGCTTGGTGTGATCTTACTGAAACCTGTGTTAGTAGAAATTTAGATCAAAAACAATCATGTTCTATTGGTGATGAGTTTCAATATTTAACTCTTCATTCAACAAAATGCAAAAATTGTTCAAATTTTATTAATTGCGAAGATTGTGTTAATACAACAAATAGTTGTGAATGGTGGGTGGAAGATGCAAGATGTGCACGAAGGGGAAGATCACTAAGAGCTGCTAAAAAGCTCAAGGATTGTCCAGCGCCATGTTATCTAAGAAATGACTGTTCATCATGTTTGAATGATCCTGGTCGTTGTGTTTGGTGTAAGTCAACACAGACATGTTTCAGTTTTTCTGTTTACACAAGTGAATATCAATTCGGCATGTGCCGAGAATGGCTTGATCAAGTGACTTACATGATTTCTTCACACACACCACAAGAGGGTCTACCTATTATAGATCAAAATGCACAAAAATGTAGAAGTTGTTCTAGTTATTCAAACTGTTCATCATGCTTGAAAGTGTTGAATTGTGGATGGTGTTACGACAAAGATAATCCAATAGATGGAAAGTGTCTAAATGGAGATTTTAATACAACTTCGTTAGAATGCAGTGTTGTTTTAAATAAAACGGATGTAGAATTTACTTATGCTCAATGTCCAGATGTCGATGAATGTGGATTGGGTAATAAATTTTATTTTATTTATTAAAACAGAATACTTATTTTTTGTTGTTGTTTAGGAATTCATGATTGTCACATGGAGGCTACCTGTAATAATACTCATGGATCCTACCAATGTCAATGTCGAAAAGGTTTTATTGGCGACGGTAAAACAAACTGTACAAAAACTTGTTTTGAAGAATGTATTCATGGTATATGTTCTGGCCCTCCAGAATACGTATGTAATTGTAAGCTTGGTTGGACAGGAATTGATTGCTCAATTAATTGTGGCTGTAACAATCATTCAACTTGTGAACAGGGTGCAGGAAAATGTGACAAATGTCAACATTTTACAGAAGGCGAATATTGTGAGAGATGTCGTCCTGGAAGCTTTGGCAATGCAACAAGTTCTTTAGGATGTATTGAATGTGATTGTAATTCACATGGAAATATAACTCTTGGTGTATGTGAGCCAATAACTGGTGAATGTTTTTGTCAAGATAACACTGGAGGCCTTCATTGTGAAATTTGTAATAGTGAATACTATGGAGATCCACGAGACGGAGGCCAATGTTACCTCGAATGTGCTCCTAGGAATATTTTGCATACTGGACAGAAACAAGGATTAGGCTCGTACCAGTCGTTTCAACCAGCTTGGGGTGGTCTTGAAACAAGAGAATGTCTTTGGATCATAAGTCCAAAATCTGAAGCATTACAAGGAAATTATATAATCAGATTAGAAGTGGAAAAATTAGAAACTAACGTGTCATGTTCAAGGAATGCAATTTATGTGTATGATGGTCTTCCAGATTTGACTGGAGTTGCTCAACAAAAACAATTACTAGCAGTACTCTGCAATGAGGATCATATTCCTAAAGCAATTGAAGGAAAGTCCGGTCATTTGACAGTTTTTTACAAGCAAAGTGTACATGGTCAAGGATTTAACGCTATTTATTATGTAGATAGCTGCATTTCAGACACTTGCAAATTTCCTTATATTTGTGATTCTAATGGAAAATGTGTTTGTCAGGAAGGTTTCACAGGACCAAATTGTACAATTGAAAAATGCCCCAAAAATTGTTATCATGAATATGATCAAGGTATTTGTGATATGAATTATGGTCGATGCTTATGCAAAGAAGGTTATGGAGACATCGATTGTTCAAAAGAAATTCGAAATTTTAACTTGATGTTTACAGAACTTTTCAACTCACAACACCTTTCAGATAATCTAGAACATTTACGTAAAACAATACCTAGATTTGGACATTCATTGGTTTGTGATCGTAGAGGTTCTTTATGGATGTTTGGAGGTTATTCAATGGCCATTGGCCCACTAAATGATATTCGACAATTTGATACTAAGAACAATACATGGTTACAAGTAACTGTAGATTTTTTACCTGAAGATAAAATGCCAGAAGGTCGTTATTTCCATGCAGCAGAGATAATTTGGGGAAAACAAGCTATTTACATATATGGAGGTTTGACAGAACCTAAAAAACATAAATATGAAAGAGCACTCGACGATTTCTGGAAATTTAGTCTTCAAACTCAACGATGGGAATCGGTTGAAGTTCAAGGAGATATGAGACCACCTCCACTTTGTTTGCACACTATGACTTTAGTAAAAGACTTTGATAAAGATTATATTATACTTATCGGAGGTCTCTCATTTGAACATGGATTTAACAAAGATGTATGGATGTTCAACCTAACTGATTCCAAATGGCTGAAGGTTATAAGTAAAGGTGCTATTTCTAGTATACTTTTTGGACATAGTACAGTTTTTCATTCCCTTTCACAAGCTTTGTACGTTTATGGTGGCTATAGGTAAATTACTCTGATAACTACAATAAAAAATATTAACATATTATTAATTACAGATATGAAGATAACAAAACTGTTATGTCCAACAAACTTTTGGTTTTAGACTACAAAACATTTACTTGGTCTGAACTTCCACCCTTTTACGAGTTAAATCGTCCAAATGAACTGCGTGGTCGTTTTGGCCATTCTGCTATCAGTACAGATACTTATATGGTAATATATGGAGGTCAAACTACACCATTCAATGGAAGTGACATATTATTAGTTTATAATTATCTTTGTAATCAATGGATTAAACTTACCGAAGATACAGACATCATTGGTGAAGTTCCTATTAATACTTATGGACAAGCAATGACTATTGATATTGATTCAGAATCAATATATGTGGTTGGTGGATGGGACGGAAGTAATAATGGACGCGTAATAAAAATCAATATTCCAAATGATATTTGCTCGTTGTGGAGTCGGAGTAAATACATGTGTCGTCATTACATGGGCTGTAGTTTTTGCGCTGTAAAACCAATGATGGAATTAGGATCTCATTGTTACTCTAACGGAAATTTGGGTGTTTGTAATAATCATAATAGCACCTTGATTTTTAATCCAGGAGCAAATTGCGATTTAGAATGGATATCACGGAGAAATTGCTCTTCGTTCACTACGTGTTCTTCATGTTTAGCCTCATGGCCGATGCATGATGAGAAGTCACCAGCCTGTCAATGGTTTGAAAATGAAGATCAGAGTAAATGTGTTTCAACAAGTCTTATTAATTGTACTGAAAATAATGACAAATGTGCTGTTACACCTTTAACAAATGTCTATCACTGTCCAAGTCTTCAATGTTTAGCAAACGATTGTGATTCTTGCAATTCCCTTGAACATTGTGTTTGGGTATTTGATGGTCAAACTCACCAATGTATAAATTCATCATTAGTTACCAAGAAAAAAGTTGACATTATAGATGTGTGTCCAGCAAAATGTAACGCCCATAAAGATTGCAGCACATGTTTAAGAGCACTGAGTTCTGATGGTGGTTATGATGAGTGTTATTGGTCCACTGAGCTTGATTTATGTATGTCGCAAAGTCTTCAGCCAGCAATTTGTCCTGGGGGATTTTGTGGACTCGTACTAACTCCAGAAGAAAAGGACTACTGTCCAGAGGCTTGTGAAACATTTGATCAATGTCAAACATGCTTACGTCATGCTCATTGTGGATGGTGCTCTAAATTAGGAACTGAAGGTGAAGGCATTTGTACTCAAGGATCTATGGCTGAACATCCTGCACGCTCAACATGTGATGTGTTATACACCTCAGCTAAGAACGTTACCAAAAAAGAATCTGATGTTTTTTCTTGGAACTATGTGAAATGTCCTCCAGAAAATGAATGTATTAATGGTCATCATAACTGTAATAATGAATCAGAAAATTGTTTTGACCTCAATTATGGATATAAGTGTATTTGTAAGGATGGTTATCGATTAGAAAATGGTAAATGTACACCTATATGCCGTGATGGTTGCGTTCGAGGTATTTGTATTGCTCCAGATATTTGCAAATGTGATTTTGGTTATATCGGCGTAAATTGTTCTATTCAATGCAATTGTAATGGTCATGCTAACTGTGCCGCAGCAGATAGACTAGGTAGGATTTTTGATAAAAAAACCATTTTTAACTATTGTTGATTATTTTTTTTTTTAATTCTAATAAGACGAATGTGGGAAATGTCACAATAACACCATGGGATCTCAATGTGAGAAATGTGAAAAATGGTATGTAAAAAATGAGAGGAATGAATGTATTCCATGCATTTCTTATTGCAATGGACATTCAGATGTTTGTGTCTCGCCAGAAATGGCATACACATTCAAAAACCTTACAAAAGAACAAATAGATGATATGTTGAGTGAAGGCGTTTCAAGTGACGCAGTTTGTTTAAATTGCAATAATCAAACTGATGGAACAAAGTAAGTTTGTTAAAGTGACAGTAAAAAGTTTGAATAATATAATCCATTTATCTATTAAAAGATGTCAAACCTGTGTCCCAGGATTTTTTAGAGGGACTTCCACGTTAACAGACGGCTGCCGTCCATGTGAATGTCATGGGCATGGCGATATGTGCGATCCAGTAACTGGTAACATTTGTTAAAATTTTAAAAGTATTTCATTAGACTACTATTTATTTCTGGTTATAGGCGAAAAATGTAATTGTGCTAATAATACAGAAAGTGATCTGACATGTTCAGCTAAATCTCACAAAAACTCTGTACATCCGTGTTGGGATGTACAGTGCTCCAAATGCAAAGACTCGTATGCGGGACATCCAACATATGGTCACCAATGTTATAAACAAATTACTGTTGAAAGCAAAATGTGCTTCGATGCCAAAACCATTGGTAATTTTTGATTTTTATTATTCAAAAATCAATTAAAATATATTTTACTTCATATTTTCATAGACGAATGCAAAGTGAAGCCAAAAGCACTGAATCCTGGTGAAACTGTATTTTTCGTAGTCCAACCTCGGTTTATGAATGTTGATATTCGAATAATTGTAGATGTAACTCAAGGTGAACTAGATCTTTTTATGAGTCCACAAGATGACTCATTCATAGTTGAGAGCAACAGATCCTCAGGATTCCATGAAATTTATTTAGACCATCAATATAAATGGACTCCATACGGAGACGAATCAGAATTGATTACACCGATCAATTTCAGCCCGGAGAAAAGTAGATATAAAAATTACAGTGATGATGAAAGACTTTATATGAGCCCTTCTCCAGAATGTAAGACAAAAACCGATGGGTTTTCTGTAAAAGATTACGTTGCTCAAAATTTATGTACTTATATAACATTAAAACAATGCAATGTCTTATTGCGGGTATTTGGATTGAAAAACCGTTTAATCGTAACTTTGCCACAAAATGTACATAGCTTAAGTGGGACAAGATTTTTTATTGTTATACGAGCAACAGGAGAACAAACTGCAAGTTACGGCTTAATATTTTTCCGTCAAGATCAGCTTCACATTGACCTTTTTGTGTTCTTTTCCGTATTTTTTTCATGTTTCTTCCTATTTCTTGCCATTTGTGTGGTTGCTTGGAAATTTAAACAAGCGGCTGATATTCGTAGAGCACGTCGTCGCCATAATATCGAACTAATAGTAATGGCACAAAGGCCTTTTTCATGTATTGATCTATATTTAGGACCTGATCACATTTCACCGAATAATCAAAGAAAAAAGAATCGTAATTCACCAGCATTTATCCAACAACATGCTCACACTGTTGCTCAAGAATTTTGTAGTGATGGAAATGCAGCAGTTGCTACAGTATTTATTCGTCTGCCGGGTAAACAAAAAGCCCCTATAAACTTATCTATGGGCAGCACATTGATTTCAACATCATCATCCCGGAGAAGTAAAAGACAAGCAGTACATAATCAAGCTCAAAATAACTTTTAAATACCATCCAAACCAGTGCAATTTAATATAAATATAATCTGTACATTTAATACTAAAAAAGATATTATTATTATTAGCTGTGTAAAAAAAACCTAAACAAATAGTTAAAAGAGAATCTCCAAAACTCTAAAAATTGTAAATTCTCGAAAATTACTTAGTCTGTTTTTTATTAATTTCTAGACTGTATAATGTTTTTTAGACTGTATTCAGTGTAAAAAATTTACATGATCTGATGTTTTTATTATTGAACTAATTTTAAATATTTTTTAAATTTAAAATAATGACGACTAAAGTTGTGGAATAGTCATGAAGTCAATTTTATTTATTATATTATACTAATATAAATGAATTGTATATATCTTAATATTAATTGTATGTTTGAATAGTTAGAAAACAAAAAAAAAAGTTAAGTTTCAATAAATTTTCATTTGATAAAATAGCAGCACATGGTATAATTTAAATTTATTCAGCATTTTAGACATTTTCAGCAAGATATGCAATACATTTAATAGATATTCTCCTAAATAAGAATTCTTCTCTTCCATATTTATATTCCTTATTATTTTCGTCAAATGATAAAACAAAATGACATCAATCACGTCCATTAGATTGTTCACATATAACAAAAATAGTAATGGGCTCATGTAAGATAAGTTAGAGCCGAGCTCTGTAGTTTTCTCTGATATGTTTTTAACAGCTAACTTATGTTACTGAAAAACATGACAGTAGAATAGAGCTTGTAGTTCCATCTTAGATACAAATCACAAAAAGTAATTTTTTTCTATTTATCAAATCCGTAATGACACACTTCACAAAATTTTATTTTTAAGAATATTTACACATAGGCATTTCATAGGAATATAAGACTTCATTCTATTTATGTTTGTTTTTTTCTATACTTTTTTAATTCCATTATCCTTATTAATCCAGATTATAATAAGCAAAAAATTATTGTTAAAATGCATGTCTTCCTCTTGATTAAACACAACAATCAATCTGTATAACAGAAGATGTAAATAATTCAAAGAAACAGACATCGAACAAAAAAATTAACGAGTTTAACCACATATAAACTATTATGAAACTGACTTAGCTCTTCGAACTATTACATTTTGCTTGCACTAGTATATAAATGGGATTAAAATTAATTCTTTTTCTTCATTTTTTTGCTTCTTCTTTCAAGCTTCATGGTTAATTTGCAAGAAAAACATTAAAATAACGAAAACATCAGGATAATTTATGATTTAAGTATTGACTTTCATTTAAAATATTTTCTCAATCAGCGATTTTTGTTCGATGAGACTGAGTTCATTGAAATCAAAATGATAAAGTGAGGGTGGATTGGAAAATAAAGAAAAACTTTAAAAGAGTTTAAAACTTAATAAAAACTGATAAATTCTCATCAGTTATTACAAGGTTTAGTAAGTATCACACCATAATGGCAAGAATTAACAGTTATCTGTTTAGCTTTATAATTCGATTCTCACAACAGTGAATAAAAAATAAAAAAAATGAACTATATTGAAAACACATAAATGCTGTTTGATACAAGTATTCAAACGAAAACGAGGACAAATAAGTGAATCTTTTACTTTATCATACCAAAAAGAATTGGTTTTAATTTTAAATAATTTTGTGTTTTTTCCATGAAGCAATTGACGAACAGATAAAATTTGAATCAAATTATAAATACACGATTAACGTTTTAATGTAATACAATAAAACATTAATATGTTGTTACCCTTAACTCATTTTAATCAATTATGTGCAATTCCTGATAGAATCACATAAATCTTCTGCTATTAAATATATTTTAAACATACAATAGAGGAAAAACATGGTTTAATTTACTGATAGATGAAATTAGTAACAAATATATATTTTTTCTCTTTTTATTTTACTTCGTGAGATAAAATAAAAATAATTCGAAAAGAATAAGCTTGAAACAAAGTGGAAAGAGCAGTGATGGTAACTAATGTAACATTTCATAACAATAACTTATATTGGAATAAAATTATACACTTCATCCCTGTATTAAGAACATTTTTTCTGTATGAAAGATACAAAAACATGTAAACACTAACGTTTGCAAAAAAATCATCATTTTAGTCAAGATATGGACTTAGCAATGGTCAGATTTATTGTAGATCGTGTATTTATTTTAATTTCAGTCAAAATAATATGAGTTAACATAATATAAATTAAAGACATTTAGTAGAATTTAGTGTCAAGTTCAAGGAATTGTATTTTTTGTGTTTACTTAGCATGTTAATAAATGATGAAATTTTAATCAAGTTCAAGTGAATATAAAAATTAATCAAAAAGTATTAAAAATATCAATATTTAAAAGAACATTTTATAAGAAATAATCTTGTATAGAAGAGGAAAACATGCAAAATTTGAGTACTGTGATATTTCTGCTCTGCTAACTTTTTCATTTGACAATGTCATACTTTTTTATAAATTTTCACATAAAATGCACTTAAGTTTGGCATAAATAAATTATGCGGTCATTCATTCAAAAGAACATCGTCATTATACAGTTATCTTTTCTATAATGACTTTAATCTGATTCTTTTACGATTCAATTAGTTTCATTAAAAAAATTACTAATAATATACATTTCATTCAGAAGAATAAAAAATAATGATAAATTCGTTAAATAGAAAGAAAATTAAAGAAAGGCATTCAATGAACTTGTAATTTACATGTTATTCTTGTTCTTATAATAAAAATGTTGTAAGTGAAGTAGTATTACTTGCTTAGCTGAAAATTTTTCTGTTTTTATTCATTTCTCATTTCTCTTTGTATGCCTCACTAGTAACCTGAAATAACACAAGAAAAAAAAATACACCGAGAGTAGAAAATAGTTTGTACTTATAATATATTTGGAACTATTTATTAGGATGACAACATAACTTAATATACAAAAAAAAGAAGTTGATTCAATATTATTAAAAAAAAATCTTAAATTTGTCATTTTAAATTATTCATTAAGATTTTTTTAAAAATTTTGTCTCGTTAGAACGAACCTGTTTTGACACACCCTAATCGTAATATCACACACTCAGGTTAATCATGTGGCTTTCCTACAACACAACACTGTATACCTTTTTATTACAAGTTAAAACGAAGAATCATATGCGTTTAATACATAAGTGTGTATGATACTAAACGGCAGCAATAAAGTGAAAGAATACCAATAATATTCCATTCAAGAGGATTTTACCGCATTTCTTTCGTGCGCGTTAAACCATTCACATCGCTAGTGTTGTGTTCTATGTTTCAAAAGAATAAAAATTAAATAAATTTATACTTATAAATAAATTTGAATCATCATAAAGTAACATATAAAAAAAAAATAAATAAAAAAAACAAGTAAAAGCGGAATAGCAGCATAACAGTTGATGTTCAATAGTGTCTTGTTGTGAGTGACCGACGATATGTATTTTCAATTTTAATACCGTTATTAAATAACAGTTTTGTTTAAATACATGTAAAAAAATTGAATGGATAAGTTGATGAAGCAGAAATTTATTTATTTAAATTAATTTCGGTCAAGTTCAATGAAAAATTACTAAAAATTTCATTGTTTATGCTATTCAAAGCAAGCAAATTCTCCAAGCGACATAGAGGCAAGGTTCTCTACAAAAATTTTAACATTTTAAAATCATCCTACAAAAATGAATATTAGCTTCTTCTAATAATTAAGACTGACAAAAAAAAACATAGGAAATTGAACAATGATAATTTGGATAATATTTTAAAACAAATAAATATAAAGTTCTTACACGAATGTGTTATAGTTGGACAACACGCTTGAGTTATTTTATTTTTGCTTAAAACAATTCATTAAAAATATCAAGTGGCAAAGTTAATTATTAATTAAAAAAAATATGAACAAAACAGTTAAATAACAAAACGTAGAAAAATACTAAAGCAACATATAATCTTCTGAAACAATTATTTTAAGAAGCTGTTAGAACAACGGTATAATTTTCATTTACAAACTTGGCATGTGAAATATTCATCTCTTAGTTTAAACGAATTGAAAATGATTCTATTTCTTCATTGCAGAAAATAGAATCAGAATAAAAAACGATTCTCTTATTAAAATCATCATCATATTTAATGAAGTCTGAAGTTTAAAGTACTCTTAGTTATAAATTTTTTAAAAAAAATTGTAACTTGTGAAGAAGAATATCTTTCATGAATTAAATAACAAGAGTAATAATTGTAAATGGTATCGGAGATTAAGTGAAAAAAATAATTCCAACTATAATCAAATAAAATTATCATCAACGTCGCTGTTTACAGCTCAAGGTATGTGTTTTAAGAAAAAAAAAAACAATTTTTATAAGAATTTCAATTAATTTTAATTTAAAAAGTATGTCCGTTCATTTTATATCATAAATAAAATAGTGTGTACCTTTAAAATATTAGTTAAAAATTAATATATCTCTTATTAATTCTTTACTCAAATTTGTTGATAGTTAATTTTATGAAACTTAAACTTTTATTTGTTTCTTCAGGCCTATTCATATTCAAATTCGTTTTCAATTTTTTTGTTGTCCTTATCTTTCTTGTTTCAGAAGAAAATATTTTGGTATTTTTATCACATTACTCATTCTTTATTTTTTCTCATAAAAAACGCGTTAATGTTTTGTTTTATTTGGTTCCAGTTGATTATGTTATTTTTGTGTCATGTCTGTTAATTAACTTTTGACAAAAAACTCCTTTATTTGACCTTGAACTTTAAAACCAGTTGTTACTTTAGAATGCAAAAAAAAAAAAACAATCAAAAAATCATTCCATCCATTGGGATCGTTTTTTGTGCATTCTTGTGAAAAAATGCACCATCACGAGTTGTTTGTGTGTCCGTATTAAGGTTGTTATTGGACAGGCCCTATGTTTCATCGTAGAAGAAAACCAAAAAATGAAATTGGTCAGAAAAGACCAGACACCTATAAAGAAATAAAGTTCTTCTGAGTTGTCACAATAAAATTTCGCTGAAATTAAAAAGATACACTGTTGAACATTTTGTTAAAAGTTTCTACATTAAAAGCATAATTAGAAATTAGCTTATATAAAATCGTAGTGGTAAATAAAATACGATTTTAAGCATTCAATTAGTAACAAATAGAAAATAATGCTTGATTAATTAACTGAGTAAGAACCAAATTCCGATGATTTGTTGAAAAGCATGTCTTAGAATGGCAATTAATCGGTCAGGCTTCTCACGACTTTTTAATGAAATATCGCAAGATTAATCAGCAATTTAACTTAGTCATTGGTTATAATCAGGCGCCTTGGGTTTTATTGGTTGTTACATCTGATAACAGATATTGAAAACGAAAAAATATTCGTAATAGATGATATAAATAAAGATCGTGTTACTTTTCCACGTGATCCACGCATTCAGCATGTAAGTTCAAGATTAATTCTACAAAAGATTTGTTCAAATCAAGTGAGAAACCCATAATGACGCAATTAAATAAATGAATCTCATATATGGTTTTATGGAAGTTCTTGTTAACTGTTTCTTAATTTCATAATTATTTGTAATTCTAATCAAATCTGTAACATGCAGGTTACGTATTATAAAGTTTTAACAACATAATATGGGTACATAAATATTGTATCATGTTTAATAAAATTCTAGTTGAAAATAATTTAATTTCTCTTATATATTTCTCTATTTTCTATGAATCATATCTTATCATATAAACTGAAACCCATAAAGAGTTGGAAAAAAATGTGTAATGCACATTACTAAATGTGGCTGATAAAACATATTTTATTACACGCACTTTTTAAACTCATGCATACATTAATATAATTGTTCCATACGTGATGACCCAATTTTCGCTAATATTCTTTTAAACTTCTCTTTCACTCATCCCATGGAATGTAAATGTTTTTTTAAGTCAAAACAACAAGACACAATTATTCTACAAGCGCATATTTTGTAACGAGCTTCAAAATTTAAATATTTACAATCAAAATTGTAGGTTAAACTTATATGTTGAATGATGCGTGAAGTGATCTTTTTACTTTTTTTTCTTAACATATATTACACATGAATGGAGAATCAACAAAAAAGGAGAAATTAGCGAAGACATGTATAAAAGAAAATATAAGTATGTGTTTTTATGAATAAAAATGATGATATTGACCTAATTCCGTTACATCCCGACATACGTTCTGATGATATAATGTTAAATGTTAAGTAGGTCAAGCTTTTTAAAAGTGACTTTAATAATCGAATCAATTTAAAAGAACATTTAATGATAGATTGAAACAATTTATGTGCGGTGAAAGAAAGACAATAACGGTGTTCAAAATAAGTGTTTTTTTACAACGTGTGAATTTAACCTGAAGTTAAGTTGGTTTATTTCAAAATAAAATCACATGTTGGTTTAATTAAATAAAATCAGCCCGGATGATGTTTATAATAAAAATATTAGATATTATG
The DNA here is from genome assembly GCA_900002565.1 of Culicoides sonorensis. NCBI lineage: Eukaryota > Metazoa > Arthropoda > Insecta > Diptera > Ceratopogonidae > Culicoides > Culicoides sonorensis. The sequence goes on along the minus strand of LN483643.1, from coordinate 141,549 downwards.
TCTTCCGTATGTATAACATTATCATGTTGTGAGAATAATTTACGACTGACTGATCATAAATTAATTGTTTGGCAAAAATATGATGAATTATTAATTGAACAATAAACAATCTTTTAATCTTATCTAGATATTACGTTTTAAGCCCATTGGTGGTTTGCCCGCCTATCCCATAGTCATATACAAATATTCTATACTCAAAAACTTTTTTTTAAAAGACCACGTTTTTTTCAAAATCATCGAAATTTTTGAATTAAAACTGAAGTCAGTCTCCAGTAAAGTTAACAAATTTGATCACTTCTACATTTGTTTTTTTTTATTTTTTGATAAAAAAGTAATTATTTTTTTATGATGAGGTGAAACACACTAAAAATTTATTTATTTTTTAATTTTTATGTTGTAAGATTTTATGCAGTAGATTTTTCATTCAATAGTTTTGTAAGGGTGAATGATGTCAACGAGCATAAAGAACTGTAAGTCAAGTTCATTGAAAAAAAAAATCAACATTTTGCATGGTAAAGGCACTACATTTACATTATGAGAAAAAGTTCGTAATTCATCTGTTTTTAAATATCTTTTAAAAGTGAAGCAAGTTTTGTGAAATTGAACAATTACTTTACGTCTGTTTTTTTGAGTGAGTCATGAATGTCAAATTGAATAGATGACTAGATAGTATTTTATGGACAAATTCAAAGGTTTGGCAAAATATCAATATGATGTTTCATGAAGATACACAACTTAAAAAAGAAAAAAGACTTTCAAAGCCATCTCAACAGAAAATCAAAGTTTAAAGCAGACAAGTGAGTTAAAATACTACAGAATATTGAAAATAATTTCCTGTTTCTCAAAATACCTAAAAACGATAAAATTAACACATTTGTATTAAAAAAACTAACGCTTTTTAAATAGGTTATTCAATTTTCATTCATTTCTATATTAATCATTTTCTTTTTTTAGGATGAATAAAATTTTCAAACAAGATGAAGTCCCGTGGACAAGCTTATATTCAGGCGATTATCATTGTTCAAATGAGTCGAAAAATCTAAATTGCTGTTGTAATGATAACAGTAGAAAAAATATCAACATCAGGAAAACAAAATCATCGTATCGAAATTTAATGAGAAAAAATATTTTAGTCACAATTTTTCTTATTAGTTTTGTTAACATTTTATCATTAAGTAGTTTAGTGGAATCACATCAATTTACATCATGTAAGTATTCACTTTAAGTGTACAATAATTTAAAAAAAAAATATCTACGTATGTTTGCCATATCAAAATCGAATTGTGTGCGAAATCCTGTTGCCTATGTGCTGAATCATTGAAAATTCACTTTTTACGTTTAAAAATGAATTATCATTATGTATTTTTTTAAAAGTCATTTCATTTCTACCAAATTTAATCATTTTGGCAAATTACTATATTCATAAACAACAAAATGAAGACCGGATTTTTACATACATACATATGAGTCCCGAATTTTATGAAAGTGAAATGCTTTCTAAATTGTATGACAAATTTTTGTTTGTGTTACAATTGACGTCTGAAAAATGTATAATAATGTAAAAATTTCTTGGTTATTCAGTCCAAATCAGGTTATCATAAGTTAAAATGGCAAGAGGTGCATGTTTTATGTTATACAATCAAATTTATATAGAAAAATTCATGAAAATCATAAATGAATTAGTAGATAACGGACAATATTTAAATTTTGTAGGTCGCTAAAAGATGATGCGTCAGAAAATTTTTAATCTTTTAAAATTAATTTGCAAGAAACCAGAATTTTAAAGATGCCATTAACCTATATATTCGTGCATTGACCTTTCTTTTTTCTATCTTTAATATACTATGTGAATATAAACCACAACAACTTCAAGTAAAATTAAAAAAAATAATAAATGGTTAAAGTGACGTAAAAACTTTGTCATCATATATAGAAATGTTGGTTTGTGTGTGAATAATGATGCCGGTAAAGAGAAATTTTTGATTAAAACAAGTTCTTTAAATTAATTCTTTTTTAAAATGTCAACAAAATACTGAATTATCGAAAAAATACAAATGATATCCAATGAACAGGTTTTTAAAATTTGTTTATGTTAATTTTGCTTATTTTTATCAACTTCTTCTATTTCAAGAACAACACACAGAAATTTTAGAATTGGTTTAAAAAAAATAATAATTTTTTCAATTTAGTTTTATAAGAATGCTGTCAGGTGAAAGTGATAACATATCCAACTTAAATATTTGTGTAAATTATGCGTAACAAAATGAAATATTTTCGACTAAAAACGTGAGTAAGTTATTAATAATTACCTACTCTAAAAAAAATTATTTATTTTGTGAGATTTATTATGATGAAAATCGTATATTTAAATGTTTCAAAAGGAAAAGAAGGTTCACATGTGTAAAGAATTAAAAGTTAAAAATATGGATAGTGAGTTACTCTTAGTGAAGTGTTGGGACGCATATTAATTATTTATTGTAAATTTAAGTTTCTAGTTCATGTTTCAATATTATTTCTTGTGGTTAGAAAGAAAAAAGTCTTTGCTTCTTATTCTTGATGTAGACACAAGTATAATAAAAAAAATAAACTATTATGAAAAAACCTTGAACGGCCTTCAACTTCAAATGATAATAAGAATATAATAACTGAGGGTAATTTGGTTTACACTGTAAACAAAGAAAACAGAACTATTTTCATTTTACGATGATGATTAAAAAATTTCTCATAAACCTGCCTCGAGCTTAATCAGTGTGATAAAAACTTTAGATAGATTTAATACCAGTGTAGAGCGTAGAAAGAGAGTGTTGACCTCATTTTATAAGAAATAATGAATCATATAATTTTCTGATATAATTTTACACATCTTTGTTCCTTTCTACTGATACTTATTTTCAATATAATTAAATCTGTTAAATTAGCATCACAAAAGGTAATAAATTCTCAAAGTGAAAGCAGTCTCCATAACAATAAAATGTGTGTTCTTTAAAATAAGAGTTTGGAATGTATTCAAATACAAACAATTTTTATAAATTCAATTCAAATTCTCAGACGATTTTTAATAAAACACTGCTTTGTTTTTATTAAATTTGTAGTTTAAGTAAAATTTAATATCAGTCATCATTTCTTTTTAGTCCAATCGCCTAGAAATATAAGACATTTACCGTGTGTTGCACGCAAAACAGGACTTAAAGGAACTTGTATGTTTGCTATAGATTGCCTAAAGTCAAATGGAACCCACCTGGGCACATGCATCGATAAATTTTATTTTGGATCGTGTTGTCAGCTACATGTAAGTTTTCTTAACCCTTTCAAATCTAATTGAACTTATGATAAATTTGGAATTTATGTTTTTAGGCTCCTGAAGATGCAATTTTTCAAAATGATATAAGTGATAACAGTATTGATAATAGTTTAGTTTCACATTTTCAACATTATTCATCAGGAAAACGTCCATTAATTCCTGTATCAACAATTCCAGCTCCTTCGACGAACTTTAATCGACGAAATGTTACTGCATCAATTCAGAGAGTGACCACTCCATCGACTATGACTACAAAGAAAAAGTATCAACAACAAAATGGTATTCGAGTTACGACTGAAAATATAAAATTATCGACTTTTCAAGTAGTTGAAGAAGCCCGAGTAACAAGTCCTAGTCCTAGTTCTAACAAATTAAGCAGTAGCAGTAAAGTTACTACAAAACCAACAAAAGCAGCAAGTAAAGCGCCCATTAAAGTCAGTAGTAGTAGTACAGCAAAATTAACAACTACAGCCCCTGTAACAACAAAATTTATTCAGAAAAAGCCTGTAAGCACAACTAGTACAACTCCTTCTTCTACAATTCATAGAAGACAAAATACAACAGCAACTAAACCATCCAATGAAAAATTAACAACAATGAAACTACCTCCATCTTCAGTATCAATACTTCAGTCATCTACTTTTGCACCACTTAATAAAAAGACTACAACAATAAAAATAACGACGGCATCAAAAGACACCCTTCCACCTAAAACAACTGTTTATAAAACAACCACATATACAAAACGACCAATTATAACTGGTAGTACGTTGCATCCTGTTACAATGCCTTATAGAAATTTGACAAACAGAAATCCTACAAAACAACCAACACCCAAACCATTAACTACAAATGTATCTCGTAATGACTCAAAGCCAATTTATATTAATATAACTCAGGGGACTAAAGCTCCTCGTCCTAAACCAAAACCAACAGAGGAAATAACCATTGTGCCTCCAACATCTTTACATCATTTGGTAGAAAATTTAGAGTTTTCAACTATTCAATATGTTTCATCCAGTCGAGATACGACAACAACAAAGCCTTACACCACAACGACTTTGTCTGATTTAGTTAAAAACAGTACAAGCTATGTAACGAACACATCGTTTAGACCCACACATCGCCCAATGAGTAATTCAACGCAGCCACAGAAATTTACTCAAAAACCAACAAGTGTTACTCCTTCTATAAAAACAACAACACAACTTAATACTACTCCACTTAATGAAATAAACTCTACATTAAGCACTGAAAGACCAACTAATAAAATAACTAAGCCATTTGTAATAACTACATTCAAACAAGAAGCTGTACGAGTAACAACTTCAAAAACGACAACAAAAACGTCTACTTTAAGTACTACTAAAGTTCCACAAACAACATCAAAAATATTTCCGAGTACTAACGCCAGAATTAATTCTACTTCTTATAAATTGACAACACCTAAACCAGCTGCAACTGTTTCAACAACTAAATCAAAACCTAGTGTTGTTACCAGCTCGAGCAGGCCTATTTCAAAGCCGGAAGATGTAGATGCTGCCTTAAATAAACCATTAACAACCACAGAAAAGAATAATTTAATAACATGGACAATTCCTTCTGCTGATAGCGATCAAAATAATACAGGTAAAAATCATTAGTTTAAAAACAGTTTCTTTACATCATATTTATTTATTTATTTATTTTAGACCTTAAACCTACAAATTGGGTTTTAATCTCAACAACTCCATCAGATAACAGCACAACAACAATCAGCTCCACAAAACCTATTCAAAGCACAACTTCAAAACGACCAATTCAAAGTACTTCAACTTCAAAACGACCAACTCAAAGTACTACAACATCAAAGCGAACAACACAAAGTACCACAACTACAAAGCCACCAATGCAAAGTTTACCGTCAACAACTCTAAAAACTACTTCTAAGCCAAAAACAACGAAAAGAACAACTCAAAAAAGTACAATAACAACAACACGAACTACTCCAAAAAGTACAACAACCACGCAGCGAACAACTCAAAAAAGCACAACATCAACGCAACGAACTACTCAAAAAATTACAACATCAAACACTGAAAAACCAACCAACAATAAAAAACCGCCAATTATTGATGATACTGGAATTCCAGTATTACTTATTCCCCTGGAACAAAGTGGAGGTTAGATTATTAAGGATTAAAGAATATTGTTACTTAAATTCATAAACTTTTTTTAGCACCATCAACATCTGGCCCTCCAGCATACAGTACGGAAGAAATCATTGGAACCAGCACTTCAACAAGTATTGAAGTCAAACCTCCACAAACTACTGAGCCAAGTATTGCTTCTTCAAATGTTTATGTACAGAATATATCAATGTCATCTTTAGCAGATGTCATCACAGAACCTTCTAATTTCGAATATAATACAACCTTCACCACACGTCCACCTCCTTTCAGTTCCAATGTAACGCATGGAAGTGACTTTTTTACTACTACACCTGCGATGCCACAACTTGACGGAGTTGATTATAAACAGAGTAAGTGTTTTAGAGATAATTAATAATTCACTAAAATTAAATCATAATTCAATTTTTTCAAATTGAATACATAATAATTTATAATTGTTTTTCAAGATGAAATTACAAAACATGTATTGCAAGTTTGAATTGTAAACAGCTAGACAAGAATTTTTATTTGTTAGTTAGTTTCTTAGTTTTTTTTTTAATCTTACGTATTCATCATTACGAGATGTGGATATAACATAATTGAGTAATGGTACTTGTCAAACCTGATTTGATCCTTTTTGCTTTACTTCATAGTTTCTTGTCCTTTTAAACAAAAATAAACAGGCTTGACCTTGAAATAGGTTATATGTATGTTGAAGTTATTCAAGTAGAATTAGTTCAATATACCCTCTTTTACCAACTTGTTTTGTACTATTGCCTCACAATCATTACATTAATACTCTATTGAACCAGTTTATGCAATAATCAGTGCAACAGAAAAAAAACAAGAAGAGACGTTCCTGCAAAAATGTAATAATAAATTATCTGATGATGCAAAAATACTAAGTGTGAGTTCAATTATGGGTTGAATAAACTTTATTATTGATCGGTTGTTGTGATTTACTTAAAGCCGGTGATATACATTTATCTTTTACATGTCGTCCTTTTGTCAATTTATCGGTAAAAAATTTTTAAATCTTTTTATTTTGAAATAAGTCCAATATATTTAAGTCCTATTATATTTATAAGAACGAAGTAAATATACATTTAAAATACCTAACTGTTAACCAGTAATTTTCTTTTGGATCGAAATTTTTAGTTTTATATAAATGTTAATTATTTTTTTCAATTTCTTTTAGACCATGAATTTTTTTTAAATTTTAATAAAATTTCCAAATATTTGTTTTTCATGACTAAACTAGTCAATGGCAGTTAATGCGTTATTATTACGTAAATATATTTTATTCACATTCGATTGTCTGAAAAGTATTATTCAAATTTTATTACATTTATTAAAACGAAGTGACCTTTTTTTGATTGAATAGTGGAGCTTAAAAGGGTTTGTTAAAGTTCATTTTGGTTTTTGACTACATGACAATTTAAATTTTGAAGAATTTTTAATGTTATACCCGTGTAATCGCCATATTAAGGACAATTCTACTCAAAGGAGTCCTTCATATACAATTTCAAATTTTTTTTAACTTTTATCTAATCCAGTCCTACAAAGTGTCTCAGTCGTATAGTTATTAGAATTTGCAGTTTAATCTTTTATACTGAATTTATCCATTGTAAAAAATGTATCGTTTGATATTTGTTTTTTTCTTGAATTAAAGAAATTACTTTTTCGTATATTCACTTAATAAGAAGCCATAGTTAATAAAAAAAAAAGTCAAGCAATTTTAAAACAACTTCCATTTTAATTAATTTCTAAATAAATATTTCGAAATAACGTTTTCAAAAGTCATTATCAAAATAAATAAATAAAATTAAAATAATCTTGTTATTTTTATACTGAAAAAGATTAACATTAACATTAATTTTTTCAAAATATTTAATAAAAGTTTAACAACAATACCAACAAAAATTTTTTTCATTCTATTTAAATTTATGACTAATCATTAACACAATAAATGTCAATACAAGTGATATCTAAATCCAGATTTAAAAGCAATAAAGACATAATAAGGTGCCATCATCATCAATTTTCTCTTAATCATAATCAAAAAATAATAAAAATAAATTAAATAAATGCTGATACTGCGAATCAATTATCAAGCATATAATCTTTTCTCGTAAGATGTAAGAATAGAATCTGACGTCAATTTAAAAATTTACCTCCGTTTTGAAAAGCATTTTAAAAATGTTTGTGTAAGGTCAGTCAATCATACTTTTAGTCATAAATGACAAGTTTAAGGGACACTTAAATGCTTTTCATTAATAGTCAAAATAATGTCATAAATAAACAAAAATTATTATACTTTCATAAATTCAAAAAAATGTCTAAGTCCCTGATATCTCAAAATGTTTGTATCATTATCTATTGCCACTAATAATACGAAGATAAATTTATTAAATAATCTCCGAGATTATGTCAATTAATGTCCAAAAATCACGTATAATAAAAATAAACATTTAAATAACAGAATAATATTGTGTTAGGTGCACATCTATTCAAAAAAAAATAATAAGAGGACCAGGTCAAGAAACGAGCAAACTTTGATGACAAGACAGTTAATACATGCTTGAAAAATTAATGATGGAGCTTAAAAGTGTAAATTTTAGTGCAAATCCCATTATTGATTTATATTTGATTTAAATTAATTTTTTTTCCATAATATTTTCTGTATAAAGCTTTAATATTTTTTTTCTAAAAATGTTCTCACATTATTAATAAGGTGTTTGTCATACATTTTTGAATTATAAATTCACTATAAGTCTGTGATATTGTTAATGATAAAAAAGAAGGTACAAAATGTGAGTTAAGCGCCAGTCAATAAAAACTTAGTAAATGTTGAAACTATACAATATGAAGAATGTCACCAACAAAATTCTAAGAAAAACCTTACACTGAACAGTAAACGACAATAACCCTCCCGATTTGGAACTGCCTAATTTGAATAATCTCTTATCCAAACATTCAAATTAAGAGCATTTAAAAAAATAAATTATAAGAAACAAGAATCAAAATAAAATTTCGAAAGGTCGTTCGACTCACTTATTAAATAAAAAAACAAAACAAAAATATTAAGAGTAACAAATTCTTCGAGTACTATAATATAGTTTTGTGTCTGTATCGAAGTAATGGCTTTTTAAAAGGTTACAGATTTTTTTTACAATTCATAAATATACTTTTTTTCAGGAGCATTGACACAAGTAATTTTGTTCTTTATCTTTGTTTTTAGTCATTTGAGATTCAATGCTCTCATAGACCCTTTTAAGTAAAGTTGTCGGTCGAGGATTTTTTGCTCTTGTTCGTTTATTTACAATAGGAAAAGTTTAAAGATAAAATTCTTATTTTAATAATTCCAAAGTTTGATCCGGCGTATTTCTGTATATTGAATTTACTATTTTAATCAAAATTTAAAATGAAAGGACATGGACAAGGCTGTTCCAAGTTTATTTATTAATAAATAAATTTATCCTAATAACTGCCTGCTTCCCTAAATAACATTGGTGAATTTTTATCAAAACTATTTTAAGTTTCAGTATAATTACAAACTTATTAACACGCATGTATGTTTCGATCGTACATTTTTTTAACGTTCTTAAAAGGTGTAAAATACGTGTGTGATTCTATAGTAAAATACAAGGTAAAAAAAAAACTAAACAAAAACAGAAAAGAATATGAGAATCATGCTCTTATTGTAGCTTTACAGCCATGCTTTGTATGGTTGTATATTGGATTTAGTAAGATCGACACTTAAGTCAGTTGCCTTTTGCATTTAACAAAATTAGTTGCCGTTAAAATCCACGGTTAATCACACGCGAGTTAAATTGTTATAAATTTGAAATTAAAAAAATTGTCAAATATTCCTCATAGATCAAAAATAATTTTTAGAAAACTAAAAAAATAATTTGTTTTTTTACAGTTAATATTCTTTTTTATTATTTAAATGAGTAATTTAATAATTCATTTAAAATTCAATCTAACTGCAAAGAGTACCTAACTTGCCCATTGTCAGATGTCTGAATGATAAATAAACAAATAACGTTTTCGAATAACTCAAGATTAATTACTCACGCAATTCTATTAATTTCAAATAATTTGCTATAAAGACAATCATAAATTTATTATTAATATAATGTCTAAAAACTTACAGTAAATAATATTTGATTATAACTTTAACTACTTTGAATATCTTAAACATGTGGATGAACTGGTACAATATAGCAATAATGAATAATAGTTATTTAGTAGTAATATAACAAAAAGACAAGATTAAAAAAATTGTTTTGAGAAAAAATTTGAAATAGCGCGTGCCAACTAATTCGGAAGTTAATTTTTAATTGATTCATCATTTTTTGAATTATTATAAATCATATCTTGAAACCAAATCTTGAAAAAAAAATATAAATTGATTATTCAATATAAAAAATGGGAGTTTCGGCACTCAATTCAACTTTGCTTGTTTTGGCAGTTTGTGGTAAGAGAATGTTCCCTGAGCCAAGAATTGTTGGTGGTGCGAAAGCTTCATTTGGAAGATGGCCTTGGCAAATCAGTTTAAGACAATGGAGAACATCAACATACTTGCATAAATGTGGAGCTGCCTTACTGAATGAAAATTGGGCAATTACAGCAGCCCATTGTGTTGATAAGTAAGTATTTATAAAATTTTCACAAAATGATATTTCTAAAAAACATAAATTATTATTTCAGTGTACCACCTTCAGATCTCCTTTTGCGTTTAGGCGAATATGATCTTGCAGTTGAAGAGGAGCCATATGGATACCAAGAGCGACGTGTACAAATTGTAGCTTCACATCCCCAATTTGATCCACGAACATTTGAATATGATCTTGCCTTATTACGGTATGTATACGATTGAATGAGTTCATCACTATTTCTTTCGTTAATCCTTATTTATTTTATCTCTTTCGTTTGGTTTAATTTTTATTTATGATAATATAATAAGAAAATGACGACATAAGTATTTTTACGTTTTTTTTGTTCTTTCACTTTCATTTGAATCATCAACAACATAATTTTTTGTTGAATAATTTTTTTGTTAATGCCAATTAATAATAAACAAAAGATTTTATGAGCCTGTTATCTTTCAACCAAATATTATACCTGTATGTGTACCGGATAGCGATGAAGATTTCATAGGACGTACAGCTTATGTGACTGGTTGGGGTAGATTATACGAAGGTAAATTTCTTAGTTTAAATCATTTTTAAGAAATACAGAATTAATAAATGTATTAGATGGACCACTACCAAGTGTACTTCAAGAGGTCACAGTTCCTGTAATAAAAAATGATATTTGTGAAGGCATGTATAGAGCGGCTGGTTATATTGAACATATACCACACATTTTCATTTGTGCAGGATGGAAAAAGGGAGGATATGATTCATGTGAAGGTATTTTTGAATAAGAAAACAACAAAATCTTAACTTAAATTTTTAATTCATTATTCATTAAGGTGATTCTGGTGGCCCAATGGTAATACAACGTCACGATAAAAGATTTCAACTTGCAGGAGTTATATCTTGGGGTAAGATAACCAAAATATCATTTAAAAATTAATATATAAAGAAATGTTACTTTTACACAACTCTAGGTATTGGATGTGCTGAACCTAATCAACCAGGCGTTTACACTAGAATTTCAGAGTTCCGTGATTGGATCAACCAAATTTTACAATTTTAGAAATTTTCCACGAAACATGTGTTAAATAAATTCTCGAAAAAGCCATGCAAGTGCATGCAAGAAAGTGCATTGAAGAACTTGACCTCAGTTTTTGACTGTCATTTTTTTTTAATATAATTTATTAAAATATTAAACAAAAATTATTTCGAAAGTAATTTAAATTTATATATGATTTATTTATAATATTGATTGCATACTTTTATGCGTTTGAATTAATATGTAAAAAAAAACATTAATCTCAACAAAAAATGATAACAGTCGTTGAGAAAGCTTCACCAGTGATTCCTTTCGTTTAAATTAATCCTATTTAAAAACGAAAGAAAAATCGTTTTACAATTGTCTGTAAATATATAGTTAACATTTTACTTTATGAATAATTTATTGTATTTATATATTAATGTATACATTTTAAATTCTAGCATTTAGAACTTAGATATGACTTTTGCGAAATGATATTTTAAAATTAAATAAACTAAGTGATGTTTTATTAAAAAGCTATATAAATATTATGTCTTGTAAATAGTCTGACTAGGATAAATAAATTTCTAATGGTGAGAGATATCTTTTCAAGGAGTTTTTATTAAATATTTACTGTGAACCTAATTAAATTATTTATAAGAAAATTAGTGTATTAATTAAAAAAATTAAAAAAATATTAAATAAAAAAAAATATAAAAAAAATCATAAAAAGTGTGCCTTGTCCTCAGGAAGTTATTAACTTCTAAAA